>JAAGNO010023356.1:0-28258 GCA_033439905.1 Ceryle rudis | reverse complement strand
TTTAGGTTCCCAGGTTTTTGAAGCAATGAGGATCCTCACAACCAAAGAAGAAGTGGTTGTGGAATGGACAGTCTCTGAACCTGAAGTAACTGAATATGTAGTTGAGTGGTATGAAGAACTGGGGACAGACCCTTTTGGGAGATCATGGCAATATGTAGCAAATTCTACAGTATGGAAAACTTACAAAAGTATGTCTGTCTGTATGTACAGCTATAACAATGTACATTTATATATATATATTTGTGTCTATTTAGACCAAAAAGAACAAACGAGGATGAACTCATCCAGCTTTTCTCAGAGCATTGTGAAAAATAAGAGTATTACATGGCTTTATTGAAATCTTTGCATGTAACTTCATGAATCTTCAAGTAGGGAGAGGCCTATGACAGATGTACACTGTTTTAGCAGAGAAATCTCAAACCAGAAAGATTAATTTGAAGATGGGATAAGATCATGGGCCTTCATGTGTGTTAGAGCAGGAAACTTGAAAGGATTTGAGGGAGAATTGTGCTTCCAAATAAGCAAGTGGAGTGATTAGTCAGTCTGGCATGTTAAGTATCACTTGTTCACATTCGTGAGGCAAGGAAATCTTTGGCAGTAGGCTGGACAACTTGGTGAGGCAAGCTTTAAACTGAAGGACTGGGAGGGCAAGTTCCAAGATGTCAGCTGCTCATACCATTGCATCCAGCTGGGGAATAAGCCAGGCCAACCACTGCAGCACGTTCCTTAGCTGCGTCCCAAGATGAGAACCAGAAGGCTAACTGCCTCAAGAGTGTGTGTGGCTATGGTGGATCTTCTTTCACCCCTTCGGGGGAAATATTCGTGCTTGATTACCTCTGTGAAATGCCTGTACATGCACACAGCATGGGGAATAAATGGGAAGATCAAGAGATTGGCATTTGGTTGCAAGGCCATGATCTCATTGCAGCTATAGAGACATGGTGCGGTAGCTCACATGACTGGAAAGCTGTCATGGATGTCTTTGTGTTTTTTAGGAAAGATAGATCAGCAAGGTGAGGTGGTGGACTTGCTCTTCATGTGAGAGAGCAACTGGAATGTGTCGAGCTCTGCCTAGTGAGGAGATGAAGAAAAAGTGTGTATGTAGTTTCAATGAAAAACTAAACAATGTGCAGAGCTAAAGAGATGTGTGGAAAGGCAAAACTGTGAATGTTGTGATGTCAATGTGCATATACCATGCACGTTACTTTTAGCTAATGAAATACATTTGCTTTTCTTTATACATTTGGATTTTCTTTTTTTACCAACACAGGAATAATGGTGAAAATGTTGAATATAATACATGCAATATGTATGGGATAAGTGGATTTTGGATTATGAGTTCTTTGGTTCACCATTAGTAAAATTAAATCTATCAAATTTGAAAGCAGTTCTTGTTCATATAAGGATATTTCTGAATCCTTGAAAGAATTTTCAAGGTTTTCAGGAAACAAGTGCCCTGCATTTTCTAAATTGAAAAGGAACATCTTGTTTGTTAATGATGAATGTAGGTAGCTTGCCTGTGAAATTTACTTACTGACTCAGACAACAGTGGTTTAACTACTCTTTCTGTGCTACAGTAAAAAAAAAATCTGCTTGAAGTGAAATTCAAGAGCAGTTTATTACACATAGAACTGAGATAAGTGAGTCTTATGCTGAAAATTTCAGCAATTTACTGTGAGGAATAAATGCTATTTATAGCTGTTCTCAATATATAACCCCCAAAACTTTCCTCCTCAGCATTATTATGAGGTCTTTTATCCTGAACTCAAGTGACATTAGAAATGTCAAGGAAAATTCAGACTTCCTGTTATTCAGGCTTGATTCTGGCATTCTTCTGTGGAATTATTTTAAAGACAACATCTGGGCCATTGTAACTTTTTCTGAGTTGTAATAGGTGTAAGGAACTGACAAAGCAGCAGAAAGCTGATAAAATGCAGAGATCTGTGGATAGCCATTATTCTTGCTGAACAAACAGCTTACCTTGAGGACGCATGGTCTAGGAAACCCTTTACACTGGTTTCATCCCTCAGGGTCTAAAGCCACAGACGTTTCCTCTCAGAATTGATGAGAGTTACTTGTAAGTAGGGGGTGCACCCTGTTGGTTACTTGGCTGCTGGATTGTTCGGAGCTCAAAGCTTCATTTCCAGAAGCTTGAACTATGTCATGAAATGTATACAATTCTACTGTGGAGATTTCACTTGTGCAATTGTACTTCTGAATCAAGCTGGTTAGAAGCAGATCTGCAGTTGGCATAACTGGAATATCAATGTAGAGGTAAGAGATTAGCCTCTATTGTACCTTTAAGCTGTCTGATGCATGAGGCAAAACTCGTTTCTGCAGAGTAGTAAACCTAAAGATATGTGAAATGATACTCCCAGGAATATTTCTAATTTTACACTAGTTATTTGAAAATACAGACTTCCTCCAATTCAAAACAGTTTAAGGTTTTGAATAAGTGGTTTGATATAGAGAAGATTATAAGGCTGAAGTATAATTACACATTCGAAGTAGTTGTAGTGGAAAATGACTCAGAAACCAAGTGTTCTTATGAATACTATTAAGTCATTGCGTTAAGGGCAATAATGAGCATTCAAGGCAATACATATTTTGCTTGCTAAAAAGTTAAAATAGAGGTCTGTAACAGTATATTTAGAACTGCATTGTGATTTATTCTGCTTTCCTTGTATTATTCTCATATAGAGAATTGTATGTAAGCAGTCCCTTTTTTCCTTACAGAAAACTTTAAACCATTTATATGCTATAACATCTCCGTGTATCCTCTCTTTGGAAATAATGTAGCAGCTCCATATACCATACAAATTTACGTTCAAGAAAAAAGTATGTATTTTAAATGAATAATGTTGTGAAAGTGTGTTATAGTCTGTCCCTTAGGGTGTATTATCTTTGAGCAATTTGGTAGCGGCATTGCTGAAGGAGAGATGTAGACGTTAAAAAAAAAGGATTCAGGCATCCTGACTTCTGTTCATAGATCAGCCGCTGTAAAAGAAATTTTTATCTTGTGATAGAGGTACATTGCTGCTTGAATCCACTCATTTGTTGTAAAGTTTGCATACTGTATACAAAGCACTTTGGAAGATCATTGATACAATTGTGAAACAATTTTTTAAACTGTTTCTTAAATATTACAGCTCATTTAGATATATGACTTTAATGCTTGACTGCATTTATCAGTCCTAATATATGAGGAAATTCTAGTCACAGAATAAAATAGATGGTTTCGAAAGCTTGCCTTTTGTTAAGTTTTACGAGGTAAAAATGTTTGCAATCCTGCAGTGACAGAAATGAAGAAGCTGTGATGTTTGCAACTGTATAGAAACTGTGGATGAAGTAGTGGGTTTGTGAGGGAGAGGAGAAAGGTTTCTTTGAGAAGTTTAATGTGAATTCAGTGATTTATACAGCTGGCTGTAAGTTACTGAAAATTAAAATTTCAGGTGAACATGTCAGTTTATGTGTGTGAGCATATATAGATAGATCTTGTGTAAGTGGGCATGCACACATAGTATAACCCCCTACAAAACAGCATGAATTTGTAGGAGAAGGTAATGGAGAATTTTATATCTGAGTAATACTAGCACAATTAGAACTTTGTTTTGAGTGCTTTCCTGTTTATCAGGAGCTGTGACAGTATTAAAGATTGTCAGAGAATGGGAAGGAAAATTTAAAACTGAAGCACAGAGAACTCATGCTTAAAAATCATGAGCAGAGGATGAGGTTGTATTGTCTAAGTAGAGAAACTTTGTCTAAAGTAATGGGCAAAGGCTGAGGGTGCTGGAGACCCCATCTGAATCTCAGCTCATGCAAAGAAGTCCTGCATACACAGTGACCTTGCACCTGAGTTCCCTCATGAGTGCCTGAGGATGGTTTACTTCTTGATCTCTCTCAGATATTGTGAGGACAGAGTCTTTTAATGATCTTGAGGTATTCAGATGCAGTAACATTGAGAACTATGTAAACAGTAGAGTAGATGAAGGGAAGTTTTATCAGAAGAAATCACACATTAAAGAGCATGAGAAAAGTTAAGGGCTGTATCAGAGCACTAAGATGACTTATTTACTTGTACACTTTTTGCCCCTATTGTTACCAGTAGTTGTGAAGCAATGCAGATGAATAACATTGTGGTACTTGGACTATTTTACTGCTTTCTCTAATTTATAATGCTTCTGTGTAGATCCATCAGAAGGACCTGTGGTTGACACAGGCATTCCAGGGAAAAATGAAGTTACTATAAAATGGAAGGAGATTTCAAAGGATAAAAGAAATGGATTTATCAGTAACTATACAATATTTTATAAACCTGAAGATGGAAAAGAATTGAGTAAGTATGCATTAAATATCAACACTTCAACAGAGTTGTGACCATCTGATGCTTAAAGATAGTTATTTTCATAGTCATTAACATGCTTTGATATTATATGTTATAAATATGTCTGAAAATACAGGTACTGAAATGTGACTTGTATAAAGCTGAAAAATTTTTTTAGGTTTGATTTAAATGACACAGTATTCTAGTGAATAGTCCTTGCTTTAATACCACACATGTATTGTTAATCAATTACCTTGTTCTGAATTTACTTTGCACAGCACTGCTTGGTCTCAACCTTTTTACTATTAGTACTGTGCTACCTATAGAGTTACAGCTATGACTGTTGACCACATCATCCTTTCTGCTTCTCCAGTGCAAATCCGATGATTCTCCAGGTGATAATTTTAGTCAGTGTATAGCAGCACAATCATTCCTCTTCTCTTTCTAGACCAGGTTGGTAATTTGTGAGAGGCTTTTTGCAGATTGGTCTCCATTAACAATTAAAAAAAAAAATTGCAGGATTATGCCAAATTAGAGAGTGTTATTTAGTGGATACTTGCTGTTTTCCCCTTTGGCATATATTCTAGTCTCCCTCAATCTTCCAGTCTCTCTTCCACTGTGATACACCTCTGAAGGCAATGGAAAAAGTTAGGACAGAAGTAGAGGAGCTGAAGTAGAGCTAAATTATGTTGGAGAGTCATAGATGTTTTGCAAATTCATGAATTTGAACCTCATGATGGTTCAGTGAATTTATGAATTCCATGCATGTCCTTGGAAAGGTGGCTTTCCCAAGCTTCCAGTATAGTGAAAATTTTCTGGTAAAAATGTTTTTACAGTCAGCTTTATAGTAAAGCAAAGTAGATAGTTAAGAATCTTTATAAGTTGCCAAGAAATAGTTTCTTTGGACATAGTTTTTTGATTAATTTCTTCAAATGTGCCTGATTTTCTGTGCTTGGTATTGCTTTTCTGCTCTGGAGGCTGATAGCATAATTTTTTGAGTGTATTCTTAATTTCCTCCCTCAAGAGCAGCATCCATACAAGCTATCAGTATAACCCTATCTACTCAGAACTTCTCTAGCATAGATCTCATCAGAATCTTTTATGAGAAGTGGTTCAGTGATTTAAACTTGTTCCTCCTGTATAGCTGACAAAGAATGCTGTTGAATCATTCAATGCTTCAGAAATGTTTCTTTTTCCTCCTTTGTTTTAGATGTCACTGTTAGCAGACACCTGACAGAACACTTTTTTGTAAAGATCTCAAACTTAGGAATCTTGTCATACCTTCAATTGCTTCTGGACATCCAGTTTGGATCCAGGGCAAGAGTAGGTAATTTTTAAATTAGAAAGAGGAAGCTGATTATTTCTGTTGGATTCAGTCCTCTACAGGCAATTTTTCTTGCCATGTTGGTTTGTGTGTAATTTAATGCTGTTTTGTGTGAGGTCATCTTTAAGGCACACAGCCTCATTCTATGGAGCTGTATATCTCCGTATTTACTAATGTAAAGTGGACTGTGCCCTTTTTAGGGGTTCAGATTAGTTTCTTTAGGAAAATAGTTTTAAATATCAATTTAAGAGAGTTACATTTAAATGGCATGCCCCTATTATACTGATGTTTTCTGAGGCTTCTCTGTTGTCACTACTTTTTGATAAGAATAGAACAGGGAGTTTGTTCCAAGATGACTTCGCCCATGGCCTTCTAACTCTAGAACTGCACTTTGCCCTCCTGGATTTAAGAGAAATTCTGTTTGACCTCGGGGCATATTACAGCATATCTATTTCTTGAGTGTTTCTTGTCTGAACTGAAAGATGACACAAGTTGACTTCGACTTTATGCACCAGAAAATGTTTTAGTGACTTTAGTTTCACACTATGAATATACTTTTAATAATTGTAGACATAGAATGTTATGATAATGCCCTGCTTAAAAAAATTTAGAAGTGAACCATATCATACTAATTCCAGTAATGACGAAGGTATTGGAAAGATTGAGTTCTATGCAGGAAAGTATTTTGAAACTTGAAAAAAAATTCCCATTGATTTTGGCTTTTGTCTGACTCCATTGGTGTGATGTCCAAGTGCTGATAGACTGTATCTTTTTGGATGATTGATGTCTAGCTGCATGTACTAGAAATACTGTTAAATTTCATGAGCTCCAGAAACTGTTCCTAATTTCTAAGCCAAATATTTTTAAGTTTCTAATTTCTGAGACTAGGTTCCAGGAAATAAAGTTCTCAAAGCACTGTTTTGATGACAAAATAAACTCCAGGAGATCATAATTTGCCTATCTTTAGTATTAGCAAAATGATGTGTATTTATTTTTAAAAATAAATACATAATGTTGTGGTTTTTTTTTTTTCCTTAAAATTTTAAGTAGCACTGATAAACATTGTTAGTTTTTCTCTCTTAAAGAACTGATAAAGTTACTTTGTATTTCATGTTATCTTTAAAATACTTCATGACCTATCATTGTAAAATTTGCTAAATAAGTGTACAGTTCCCTGATAAAATTCTGTGTTTATTGACATAAATCCTCTCCTATAAAGGTGAAATGGTGAACTCTGATGTTCTGCAATACAGACTGAAGTCTTTACAGGCTAATACACAATATACTGTCTATGTCATGGCAAACAACAAAGCTGGTGGAACTAGTGGAGAGCCAAAAACCTTCAAGACTTTGAAATTCAGTAAGTAATATTCCAGATTAGTTATTACTATTTTAAAAACAAGTTTGCGAGTAAGAAATACAGGATACTTTTGCTTAGGTTTTTTTTTTTTTTTTCATTATTCTTGAATTGGTGTTAAACAAAACAAGGAAGAATTGCCATCACTACCTGAATCTAACTCAGTTTCACTGATTTCACAGACTAAAACCTCAAGATTGGAAGACAAAATTCAAAATCTTTGTTTTGCTATCAATAAAGCTGTGGAATACTATGTTTTGGCGAGCAACAGTTTGTAAGCTGTTAATTATGCAATAGAGTGCCTAACAGTTTATTAAAAAGCAGGTATTTCCATCTGAGACACTGTATTTAAAATAGCTGTGCTCTGCGTTGCAGCTCTTCTAATAGGCAAGCTTAAGTAATAAAGGAGTGCACAGGTTGTGGCCAGTGTGTGTGTGGAAATACCTTTCCCCATTTCTTACTATTTGTTTGAGACAGATTTTACCAATGAGGCTGGTGTGATGGCTGCAGGTCAGAACTTCAGACACTTCCTTATTTCTACTTCAGGAATAATGTTTTCAATACATACATAAATTGTCATAGTGGTGGCCAAACTGAAATATAAAAACATCTATGAGGCATCCTTAAATTTATTATTGGACTTGAAGTGAATTTATTTTTTGCTTGTAAATTCATCTGCTAGTTTGCTAGTCCAATGCAAGATAGATTATGCCGAGGTCTGATGTCTACTTCTGTCAGTGCCTTTGCTGACGTCTGATATCTATTGCTGCCAGTACCTACCTTTGGTACGTACTTGGAAGGTGGCTCAGAAATCTGTGCACTGTTTCAGTCAGGGTAACTATTTTTTTGTGTTTAAAACCTATCTCCTGCATTGGAATTACTATTTATTTTATTGTAACAGGTAGAAGTGTCACTAGATGGCAGTTTTAGGTGACTCTGTAGACAACAGGTGCCCTGAGAGGTAGTAGACTCTTCATCCTAGGTGGCTTTCAAACGTTGGCTTGGTATCACCCTAAGCAACATGGTTCTAACGTTGAAGTTGGATGAGGTGACCTACAGATGTCCCATCCAATCTGAATTATTGTGTAATTCTATTAAATACAGGGAATCTTAAAATGTAACTGATGTTCCTGAGATATCCTGAGAAGTCTCATAATGAGCTGCTTTTCTGTCTCAGTAACTGTGACTTGTTGGATTCAAAATACTAATATTTTAATGTCATACAACAAATACCATACAGTATTCTGTGTAATTTTGGCTAGTTTTGATGGAGCTCTTTAAAATTGTGCTAATTAGGTGACTTGGATGTTGAAAATTAGTTGTTTAAAGGAAATACATGAAGAAACAATAAGCATTTGTGGTTGGTTTTTTTTTTGTTGTTGTTTTTGTTTTGTTTGTTTGTTTGTTTTTCTCTAAAGATAAAGAAGATGTTATTTTCATTGCTCTACCTGTTGGATTAAGCATGTTGTTTCTGTTAGGCCTTTGGATAACATGCATTCTGAAAAAACATGCGTGAGTACACTTTCTACCTTCTAAAACTGAATGCAATCAGTTAATTTTGACTTATAAAAGGCAAATTTTTATATGTATTACAAAGTCTTTTTTTGGGTTCCAAAACAGTGTCAAATTAAGATAATAAGCAATTGGAGAAACCTGTACAAGCGTACAGGTTATCTTGTAACTGCAGATACTGTGCTGCTATCCAAAAATAAATACTAATTTTAGAAAGTGGCGTAAATAAGAACAAAATAAGTAGGAGAAATTATTTACATGTCACCTACATCAGTTTATGGAAAACAGTTCTGTGATCAATCAAGTGAGAGGACCGTACTTGAAGTTAGTTACTGAGAAGTTTTTAATGCCAAAAATCAATTTTTCCAAGCACTCAGTATATATGCTAGTACACCACTAGAACACATTTTACATAACCCCTGTTGCTTATCTTTGCTACATAAGTATTACTTTCATTAGTTTGTGACACTTGAGCTGTAAAGAAGTCATGTGAAAGAACTTGGATGCTGAATCCATGACTATGGATCCATATCAATACATGATTCATATCCTTTCATCTGCTGCCACAGGTGTCCCCTACCATATTTTAAATTACTTCCTGAGAGTATGGGGATGCTATAATGTCCCACAAATAACTGTGAGGATTTTTTAAGGTTATAAAATGTACATTGCTGTAGCATGAAAAGTGACTGGATTTTTGGCTGAAGCTTTAACAGCAAGGTTTAAAAATCTTAATTTTGGGGGATGTTTTAAACTATTAGAACCAAGATTGTTTGTCATGCGAAGCATTGGGTAATAAGTGGAGCTGAAGTAGTAAGTATAATTTCCAGCTCGCATCTTCTTAATTTACATCTTCATCTGTGTGTGTATTCTGAATTTTTACAACTGTAAGAAACTCTGTTTTGATTCTGAAGAATACTTTGAGATGTAGCTGAGTGTTTATATTCTTGTGTAGGTCAAATTGCACAGTGAATTCAAGCCCTGGGTTGGTTTTCATTAAGTTATATATTCAGCATCAATGAGTGATTAATTTTCTTTCCTGTTTGCTACTCCATTGGTTATTTACAAGCTACAATTTCATCATCATTTACCTGCTGTTAATGTAAGAACTCAGCATAGCTCTAGTGTGGTGTAGTGCTAGGGACGCTTTCCTTGAACAAAGTTTACCTGAGGTGGCTTTTCACTGAAGAACCATCCTGAAACATGACCACAACAGGTTTTGTATAAAGCCTTATTTGGCATGCTATTATTTGATATACTATGTAATAAAAAATACTTTTACACATTAGTAATTGTTTCACAATGTATTTGTAACCCAAAATTTTTACTTGTTAAGATCTTTTGTAATAAAAATTAATGTAAGGGAAAACAATTGTAGTGAAAAAGATTGTGGTACTATAGAAGACTTCCTTTGTGAAAGTTTGATATTTTATCAGTACTTGGACTTTCTGGAAATATGTTAATTTTATTTTTAATAATTTATTTCTTTCATAATTTGGCTAAAATTCCTTTCTCATTGGTAGGTTTAAAAAGATTTGTTGGCCTGATATACCCAATCCCGCGGAGAGCATTGCAGTAGAATGGCCTTTTGATGTGTCTATGGTAATGATTGCAATGTTATGTATTAATGATCAAATGGAGAGAAGTCCTTCTCTGACAGTCATTTATGACTAAATAAAAAAAGCAAATTGTTGTTTCATTCTTCTGTTTATGTGCTCTTAAATGCTCATCACTGTATTTCAAACGAATAGAAATGATGCATCTGACATTTTTATCTTTTTTTCTATTGTTGGATATTTATTCCTTATTAAAGTTTTTATGTTTGTTTGAATGAAATGAAGTTGATCAGGTTTACATAGAAAGTGCAATCTGTGGAGAATGGGATTTAAAGTTTTGTCTCAAAAATTACTAGAGTGGAAATAATTCAAACAATCTGAGCCTGATTCCAAGCCTTCATTGAAACTCCATATTTTATTAAGCACAGGAAACCTAACGTTAAGTGTTTAACAAACAGATAGAATAGCATTTTAATTTTTAGTACTCATTCACATATAACTTTATCCCAGCTGTAATGCCCACAAACTCTATTAATGCAGTTTTAAAGTTGTCAAACAGCTCAAATGGCAATATTTTATATATTTAAAAAATGAACTAATATGTTATATATCCCTATGTAATTTTCTAATTTATCTCTGTTCTGACAGAATAATTCATTTTTGAAGGGAGTGATATCTGAGGCTAAAACCACAGACTTTGAAGATGTAAGTGTTTTGGAAAATTGTTTCCCTGAAGAAAGCCAGGAAGAATCTCTACTTATGAACTGTGAAAACCGTGCTTCTGAATGTATTGATATTAGTACAAAAGAAATGATTAATGGAGGTAAAAATTTGCAGTCTAATGAAGAAAACGAAGTTGCTAAATGTTTTTCACCATCCATGCCTTATATAGTTACTGATCAAGATATCAGAAGTCAAATGAATTTGCCTATGATACCAGCAAAAGAAATCCAACCCATGGAAATGCTGGAAGTAGATTTATGTGAATCCCAACAGGCTTCAATGACAAATGAAGATAATTACAATGATGAAGTTTTAAAGCTGGAAGATTTCAGTGAAAATGTACCATTCAATCCATACCTTAAAAATTCTGTTAAAAGAAGGGAATTTCTTAGTTCAGAATACAGTAAGAACGAACCAAAACCCCAGTCAAATATCCTACCTTCTTTTCAACAAAATGTTGCAGGACAGTCCTATGTGACACTGGACATGTTTGGGCTGGCCACAGCTCATTAGTGTGAGAAAAATTTCCTTTGTAAAGTCCCCTTGTAAGATATGTCTTGGCACTGCTGCTCATATGTATTTGTGTGTTCTAAATGGGCTGTTCTCAGTTACTTTGGATGAAAACACCCCCTTCCTTTGAACAGCCCGTGAACCCATCAGGGTTCAATTTCAGTTTGGGGTGGGGTTTTTTGTTGGTTTGTTTTTGGCTTCTTACCCAATAGATGCACCAGTAGTAAGGCAAAGGAAATAGCTTTTCTTATTTCTTAGTTCTCCTGTATCAGTTTGCTAAAACAAATGCATCTTTTACTGTGGGAGAATCCAATGGTGCAAGCAGCTCACTGATTTCCTCCTGGGCAACCAGTTCCCATGGCTGAATTCTTCTGGGGATAGGTGGACTGACTCGAAAAGAGCTAGGATCTCCCAAATCCTTCCTTAAATCACATGGAGTAGAACTACTTTCCTGTTCTTACTTCCCTCAATTGTTTTGTATCTGTTTTTATGTATAATGTTCCACCTTCATAGATTTCAGTAATTGTCTTTTTGCATCCTTACTCTAGAACCGGTGGTTTGGCTCATAGATTCTCTGTCTTTAATGATAGGATGTTTGTTATGTATATGCTATTGCAGATGTACATATATATATATATATTCCTATCTGCATTGTGGAAAAGGCAGGGTTGTGTTGGCTTTGTTGCTTCCTTCCCTTTCTCTTTTTTTTTTTTTAAATAATCCTCTGCATTGTGCTGCTGTTTGTTTTCTGCTTTTTAAAACTTTACTGCAGGATATCTTCTTACCTTCTTGTTCCTTTGCCTCTAATTTCTCCCAGTTTAAATCTGTGTTTCCTGGTTGAAATTTTAGAATTTTGAACTGGAAAAACAAAATCAGCTAAATATAACATCTTGTGTTGAATAAACACTGAATTTATAATTAGGAAATTATCTTTTCTGGGAGGTACTGAAAAAACACTAAGACTACAAAATATCCCCAGATATTCTCGGGTAACTAATTTAGCGTTAGAGATTTCTACATGAAGGCCCTAGCTTTTGTAATTTGTTTTATGATTTTGGTAAGTCATAAAACTACGTGAAGTTTCCATTTTGCACAGCAGCAATTAAGCAGGAAACTCCATCACACTACCTTTTTTTTCAGCAGGAAAGGCTATTCCTGTAAAATTTGTACCAAAATATTTACTCTGTTAAATAACATGTTAAAAAAAAAAAAAAAAGAGATGGAGAATCAAGTCTTATGTGAAAAGTATGTTAAAAGGGGGTGTGTGTTTATAACACGTGGCATGTAGTAATTTTAAGACTTCAAATTACTTTCACAGTATTTGAAGGCTTGATGTCACCAGTCTCATTTTTGCATAACTATAGACTTCTTTAGGGGTGATAAAGATACAGGAGTTGTGGGGATAGAAAAAGGAGAGATAAATGTGAATAGGAGTAGAAAGCCTTTCCTTTCTGCACAGGAAGAGAGGTGGGAGAATGGAAAATATATTGTCCATAATGGATGTTGAGACTGAGCCTTACCCTGGATGTATTGGCTGTTACTTGCATTGTGTTGGGGAAAACAGAGTAGTTTGCTTTTTAGGCTTTTCACCTGTAGGTTGTAAGCTGCTTTTACTTAGAGCAGTATTTGTTTAGTTTCCAAGAAAGGATGAGAAAACATTTTCTGCAAATGTTCATTGTACAGCAGTGCTGATTCCCACCCTGCTAAGGTTATTGGATCACTTTCCCAAACACAGTGCTATAAGCCAAAATGTATATATGCTTGTTCTTTAAAAGGCCTTCTTACTTAGATAAGTCATGCTCTGAAGTGAGCATGAGACACCGCTTTTGTTTGGTCGGTGCTCCTGCTGCTTCACTCACCATGCTTCTCACTCACAGCTACATTGCCAATACTTAAGAGTTCAGGAGTCACCGACTCAGTGACAGCAGGTTTTTCCCCTGTAAATCTCAGTATTGTTTTAATATCACAAGATTTTAAAAATAAACAGATACAGAGATATTTAGGGGACTGTCTAGGGATTGTTTAGCAGCCATATGTAAGTGGCATACTCTGAATTGCATGGTTGAATCAGGTGAAAAATAAAAGTAATGTAACCTTTAAGGGACCATTAGAAAGGGGGGGGTCTTGCTGGGTGACCTGGGCAGGCTGTCCCTCTCCTTTCTTAGCTTCTGGAAAGTAGGTAATAACTTAACTGCTTTTCCATCACATTTTATTTCCTTCTCTATTGCTTTCTGCTTTCTCTTCTCACTTCTGATTTTCTTGACTGTTATTTTCTCTGAAAAAAAAAGAGTAATGCAGTAAGTAAGTTCAATACATCTCAGAAATTAGGACTGGGTTTTACCCATGGTTTGGAACACAGCTTCTTGGACTTTGTTTTGCATTCAGAGTTGTGCTCTTCCTGACCTTGTACAATTTGTCTTTCAAACTAATACTGTGAACTATGAAAAAAATAAAACTGAAAGCACATGGAAGTTTTTATCAATATATAATAAATACAACATTTAGACATTTTAAATGTTCATATTCATTTAGAAATGTGATCTTATTTGAAAGAGATCCACAAATAGATTGGTTATTTGAATGTCAAATTACAATGCCTGGTTGGACATTACAATACTTTTAACATTTTTAGTACATTTTTTTCTAACAGGACACATGGTGTCATTATTCCCAGAGAGTGGTTTTCCTAGATTTCATTTCATTTTACTGATCTGAAAAATAACTATTTCTGCCTCTCCTTAAAATGCAGAAAATTAATCTGTCAGGTGTATGGGTCTTTACAAGGTTAATAGAGATCAATTTGTGGTATAATTTCAAAGAGATACTGATCTGTCTTCACAGTTGTCATTCTTCTCTGTATCATACAAATAATTCCTTTCTGACCTTAAGGTTTATGCCTTGCAAATTATTAATAGGTCATGTTCTTGAGTTACGAGAGTTTTAGCTGAATTAAATGTTTGATCTTTCGTGATCTGAGTTTACCCTTAGGTCCCCAGAATTTAAAATTCTGTGAAGAAAACACAAACTGTTTGATATACCATAGTAAACTATTACAGGCAAATTTTCCATATTACATAACCTATGCAGATGGACAGGCAAGAGGTCTGATCTAGCTGGTGCTACTTAGCATTCATCTTGCCACAATATGTATTTTGTTATAGGTAACTTCTTGTCTTTTCCTATTCCTGAAAGATTGATTTATTATGAATAGATCTGTCTTTTTGGGATGATGACTTCTCAAGGTAGATGTTTCATGAGTGAGAACTTACTCAGAGGAGTCCAAGTTTGGTATCTCGTGTAGCAGAGGTAAAGGTTTGCATGCATAAGAGCCCTTATTTGAACACAAGTTGTGGGCAGGAGTTGCAGCTTCTATTCTTGCTCAGCAAATGGGTTCATGTTACCTTTTCAATAATTCCTTTTCACCAGTTTTGCACCATGATGCCATAGGCTTCCTGTTTGTTTGTTGCTTTGAGATTTAACAATGCAAGATGGGCAAATGAGTCCAGGAAGGCCAGACATTCTTCAAGAAGAAAATCTTAAAGGCACAGCTGTCCCAGCGTGCTGAAAGATGAGCCAGCAGGAAAGAAAATCAGCCTAGCTAAACAGAGAGCTTTGGGTGGAACTCAGGAAAAAAGAGAGTTGATGACCTTTGGAAGAAGAGACAGGTATCTCAGGAGGACTACAGGGATGTTGTGAGGTTGTGCAAGAAGAAAATGAGAAGGGCCAAAGCCTAGGTAGAACTTAAATTTGCCACTGTTATAAAAAACAGTAGAAAATGTTTCTATAGATATATTAGCAACAGAAGGAGGACTAAGGAGAATCTCCGTCTTCTGTTGGATGCAGGGGGAAACATAGTGATGAAGAAAAGGCCAGGGTACTTAATGCCGCCTTCACCTCAGTCTTCAATAGAAAGATCAATTGTTCTTCATGTACCCAGCCTCCTGTGCTGGAAGACAGGAATGGGGAGCAGAATGACATCCCCATAATCCAAAGGGAAATGGTCAGTGACCTGCTACTCCACTTAGATGCACACAAGTCCACTTAGATCCACCCAAGGGTACTGATGGAGCTGGTGGAACTGCTCAGGAAGCCACACTCCATCAGTTATCAGCAGTTCAGGCTAACTGGGGAAGTCCCATTTGACTGGAGGTTATCAAATATGACACCCATCTACAAGAAGAGCTGGAAGGAGGATCTTGGGAATTACAGGCCTGTCAGTCTGATCTTGGTGCCAGGGAAGGTTATGGAGCAGATAATCCTGAGTGCCATCATGCAGCACATACAGGACAACCAGGTGATCAGGCCCAGTCAGCCCATGGGTTTATGAAAGGCAGGTCCTGCTTGACTCACCTGATCTCCTTTCATAAGGTGACCTGCTTAGTGGATGAGGGAAAGGCTGTGGATGTTGTCTACCTGGGACTTAGTAAAGCTTTAGACACTTCTGCCCACAGCACTCTCCTGTGGAAACTGTCTGCTCATGGCTTGGATAGGCATATGATTTGCTGGGTAAAAAACTGTCTGGATGTCCAGGCCCAAAGAGTGGTGGTGAATGGAGTTAAATCCAGGTGGAGGCCACTCAGAAGTTGTTTTCCCCAGGTCTTAGTGCTGGGGGCACTTCTGTTTAATATCTGTATCAATGATGTGAATGAGGGGATCAAGGACACCCTTGCTAAGTTTGCAGACAACACAACACAACAAGTTGGGTGGGAGTGTTAATCTGCTTGAGGGTAGGGAGGCTGTACAGAGGGATCTGGACAGGCTGGATCGATGAGCCAAGGCTGATGTTATCAGTTTCAACAAGGCCAGGTGCTGGATCCTGTACCTGGTTCATAACAAACTCATGCAAAGCTACAGGTTTGTGGAAGAGTGGCTGAAAATCCGCCTGGTGGAAAAGGACAAGGTTGACAGCCAGCTGAATATGTGCCAGTAGTATGCCCAGGTGGCCAAGAAGGCCAACAGCATCCTGGCCTGTATCAGAAATGGTGTGGCCCTTGTACTTGGCACTGGTGAGGTTGCACCTTGAGTAATGTGCTTAGTTTTTGGCCCCTCACTAAAAGGATATTGAGATGCTGGAGTGTCCAAAGAAGGGCAACAAAGTTTGTGAAGGATCTAGAGCACATCATATGAGGTGTGGCTGAGGGAACTGGGGTTGTTTAGGCTGGAGAAAAGGCAGCTCAGGAAGACCTTATCACACTCTGCAACTAATTCAAAGGAGGTTGTAGGGAGGTGGAGGTTGGTCTTTTCTCCCATATATCGAGGACAAGAGGAAGCAGCCTCAAGCTGTGACAGGGAAGGTTTAGGTAGGACATTAGGAAAAATTTCTTCAGAGAAAGGGTTTTAAAGCACTGCAACAGGCTGCTTGGGGAAGTGGTTGAGTCACCATCGCTGGAGGTATTTAAAAGATGTGCAGATGTGGTGCTTAGGGACATAATTTAGTGGTATATTTGGCAGTGCTGGCTTAATTGTTGAACTTAATGATCTTAAAGGTCTTTTCCAACCTATGATTCTGTAGGGTGCATTCAAGATATAATGCACTCTGTTGACACTAAGTATTAACTCCTAGGGCTGACAGGAGCTGAGAACATAGTGAGATCTGAAATTTGGTCCTGTTGCAGACTTTATGTATGTACAAAATGCATAATACTCCTAAACACAAAATTACTAATCTTCATGCTTTTCAACCTACTTGACTTGACAAGCTTAGGTCATTCTTGTTCTGAGCCTCGTGCCAGCTAGTCTTTTTCTCCACTTAAGGCTCAGGGCAAGCCCACATGAAACACAGAGCAGGATTAGCCCCTTCCACCCTCCCTCCCAGGGGAGGATACAACGGGGAATAATAGCTGCCCTCGGACTTCCCAGCATCCGAGGGTTACCACTTGTGTGTGTGTCCCCTCCCACCCCACCAGTCTGTTCACCCTTGAACCCCAACAGTCTTAAATTACTTGTGTGTGTTCTGTTTCCCCTGGACCCCTTTGTAGTGTCCCCTAACAGTCATTAGACTTCATATATGAAGACATGTTCAGAGGTTCCACGTTATGCATATATTCCTGCCTTCACCAAATTGGCCTGTAGGAGAAGACAAACACCCTTGTTGTGAGAACAACAAAATTACCCACACTGGAAAGCATATTGTGCTGTTTCTGTACACAGCATGGTTTTTCAGATGTTGGACAGTCATAGATAAGGAAAGTTCAAATGTTACATTCATTCTTTGCTTCCTTTAGACTTTGTGCAAGAAGAGTCTCTTCTGAGGTAGGTTTTTCAAGAAGAGAAGAGGAGGTTGCTCTGTTGCTGCTGCAAATTGTTGTAGCTTCAGCAGAAGTGATGTAGTTAGCAGATATATATCATCTATATAACTATACTGATTCCTGTGAGATACTACCTGTTGAAGAGTTTGTGTACATCTGTATATGTTTGTGTACACACCTGCCTGAGCCCAGAGACAGTGAAGTAACATAATTAATGTAGTCTTTGTACAGCAATACCTGCAGTGAAGGAAGTTACTTATGTAATTCATATAATTCATGTAATTCATGTAATTCATATGTTCAGCTTCATTCATCATCATAAAAGAGACTGCAAGCTGTTTCACTGCTGGGATCTTCTGGTTTATGTTATGCACGGATTCTAGCATAAGAGTTTGCAAGATCCTGGCCCTTCACCAGAAATCCTAATCTATGTTTTTACTGTATTTGTTGCTGTGCTTTTAGATGGATGCTCCTTGTTTCAGTGTATGTACTGCCTTCATGCCTGAGTTTCCCCCATCAGGAGGTGGCCGGATCTTTCCCATTGTAGTTCAGCGCAAACGAGCACTTAAGCAGCTGGATAATCAAGAAGCTTGAGACACAGGCCAGCTCAAGTCCAGAACTACTATGATCCATAGTAAAATGATAAGTTTAAATGCCTGGTGATTGCTGTTGTTACAGGCAAGGCAATAGTCATGGTTAATTGTGTAGCTCTCTGCAGACACAAATTTCTTAGAGTATTAACACTGAGCTATGTTTCATACATTTCAAAATCACACTGAAAGGCCATTCAGAACAAATGCCAGAGATCATGATACCTGCACCTCAGATGAACTGAATTGCATACAATGTGTTGTGGTCATGAAAGAGAGGTTTCAGCTAGTAATTTTGGCAGTTAAATGGTACAAAATCCTTTGGTCTTACATTGTAAGAGATTAGAAATATTACAAGAAAAGATAATGACTCAACTCTGAAGGTCTATTTCAAATAAACCTGTTTTTAATTTTGAAATCTCCCTCGATGAATTTGAGTAAGAATGCTTTGATATAGCTGTGGTTTCAGGCATTGGGTTGTAATGTTTTAGCTTTGTTTACCTAGATATCAAAATACAAAATGCTGAAGATTCAACAGCACAATATTTGCTAAGTTCTTTATTTAAGAAGCAATGTAATTGTAAATATCATTAGTCCCACAAAACAGTGTTTTAAATAACAAATTTCACAATCAGGATTATAAGAGGGAATTTGTGGATATTTATTCAATAGCTTTTTGTTTTACTAGCAGTTATTCCACAATATCCAGGTAAGATACTCTGCCAAAGGTTCCTTGGAAATAACATATAGAGTTTATACACCATAAATGATTTGAGACCACATAAAGCTTGCTTGTAAACAGATGACATGTATTAATTTGTGCTATTGTTTTGAGTTGCTTTGTTCTAGTTTCAAAATTACTACAAAGCGAGTGAAAGCCCTGTTCTGCTGCTCTAGATTAACGTTTGCCATATTGGTACCAGGAAGGAAGGTGCATTGTTGGTGTAGGGAAGTTTTAGGTCACAATCTCATGGGCTTACTGTAAGTTTAAGTAGTTGTTAATAGCAACTTCTTTGAGGCAGAAATAAAATATACAGTGATCTTATGGTGTGTTTGTAGTAGGTCCATTTTTCAGAAAATGTTCTGCCTTTGGCCCCAAAGCAGACCATACCTAAAGCAATTGTTTTATCCTGCATGCAAAGAATGACATTTGTAAATGGAGCCATCAGAAAAACATAAAGCATTCTTATTGTAATATGAACTGTTCTTAGTTATAAAGTTTATTAGGCATTTTTATTACAAAATATTAACTGTACCCTTTTTCTGTACCTGTTGTGTTTTCCAGTCTAATAACTTAGCGGGAGGCTCTAAGCAAAATACCGTCTTTTTAATCCTTTATGTCTTTTTGTTTCCTTCACAGTTTTCCTACTCAGAAGGAATTATTTTTTCCCCTAGCATTTGACAAAAATGTAATTATTCTAGTGAACTTGGATTAATTCACCTACTCTTTTCCTATGCTTTCCTATGATTATTTTCTTTGCCCTTTTTTCCCAAGAGTAAACAATCATTTCACTGCCACCTTGCTACTTAATTCAAACTATTGTTTTATCTCGGTCTCTTGAACTCAGAACAGGAACATGAAGAGTGACAATCCACAAGTTCAATCAAATAGTTGACTCTCCATGTTTTTCTGTGAAATAAGATTTTAAAAATAAATTATAAAACCTGGAACAGAAATAGATGTGTATACATACAGTATAGATTTGTTCTCCTAACTCCTAAAGCAGGATACTTGAAAAGTAAAAAGATTATTTAATTCTGCCCATTCCCATGCTCTACTTTCCTCAGCTCTTAAAAGACAACAATTATTCAGAAAATGCTCTCCCCAGATGGAAAGGGGAATACTTACAAACCAGTAATGTGTCTTTGACAGATTAGTACTTCGGGGTGCAGCCTGCCCTGAGCTGCCCCAGTTTATAGCTTCATAATGTCATTTCCCAGAGTTCTGAGTTATTTAGATGAGCTTTGGGAGCATGGGGGAGGGTGAAGGGTTAGCCTGCCATTCATATGCTGCAGCGTGAGGATGCTGGGAGAGTTCCTGCAGCCTGCTGGGTGCTCAGTAGCGGAGTAGTCCATCTAAGCCTGGAGTGGGATTGTGTTTCCCAACTCAAGCAGTCAAAGAAACTACGCTATAACATGCTGTTTTATATTTCAAAAGTGCTGTTTTATCATTGACTAGTCCTACTGAATAATGAGGTCAACACTTTCAAGCTTGAATGTCTAACACCAGCACTTTTCTCAGTCTCATAGATTGTCTTGTTTTTCATGCATTGCTCAGCCCCACACTGATGACCTACTATATGGGTTTTCTGGCTCACAGTTCATAAGCAAGTTTCAGCATCATCTGGTGCATGCAGGCAACTCATAGGGGGTTGTGCAGGCACCTCAGCCTTGATTTGCCTATCTATGTCCCTGTCTATGCAGAGGCAACACAGGAGAGCTGTGTAACCTTGTGCCAGCCTTGAGTTGTCCATAAACACCAGGCCAAACAGGGCAATGATGCACCACACAAAGAACTGAAACCTGAGCTGAGCCTTGCACCTCAACAAACGGTGTGTCAGTCTCAATTCAAACCACTGTTTGGCTTCCTGAGATAGTAAGATAGGGAGAATCTGGAGGTTTTCAATGGTGGTTTCATCCAAAGACAACTTTTGTGTCTCCAGAGAGCATATTCCAATCAGGCATATTTTTGACACAACTACTTTGAGGGTTGCATCCACAACCTTGTGTATTCAAACTGTATGATCAGTCACATAAACCAGGGGATAAAAGTGCTAAGGTTTAGCTTAGATTTTGGGAGTCACCTCTCCAGTGCTCACCCTTCCCCCTTGGTCAGGACATAGGCCAAGGTGACTTTTCTAAGATTGAGAGCCCTTGCCTAGAAGGGTAAGTGAAAATTTAGCATATAATAGATAATAATCACACAGGTGATTAACTAACACATGTATACTATTTAGCATGCTTTGTACTATGTTATAGTTTATTCTTGCTTTTAAGTTGTAATAGTGCATTCTTCCACTGTATCCATAAAAACCTGCATTAGTGGCATATTAGACTTCAAATAGATGGTTTGCTTGGGCCTTACAGTTAAACCTGGGAATTCAAATAAATGATTTTGCTTAAACCTTGCAGTCCAGTGTCTTTTTTGCCACAACTACAAGTGCTTTATCATTGCTGAAAGCCTGCTGAGTAAACTTACATATTATCTAGATTTCAGTGTCTGACTTAACTGAAATTTTTAAATGAGCACTTATTTCTCAGAAAAGCAGCCTTGTTTAGATTTCCTATCTCTCTCATTGCTATCCTCAAGATTGCAGGGTTGACCTAGCCAAGGGTAACCTCTGCAGAATTTTCACTATTACACAAGCAACTGTCTGTGTAATGGAGTTTGATGAAGAAATAACATGTTTCATAATCCTAAAAAGATTACACAATAGTATTCAGGGATGTCAGAAACAAGGAGCAGAAGATTACAATCAGGGTAAATGCTCTGGAATGCCCACTTACAACACCACTGAACTAAACCAAACACTTTATTCGGAAAAAGAGGAGTTTGAAAGGCTTTCTTAAATTATACTATGGCAAATTATAACCTAATGTAAGAGAATGCAAGAAATTTCTTCTTATGCTTAATTCTGCCAAGTGAGCACAACATACCTCTGAAACTAATCTCATAATCAGTGTCTGCTAAATCTGGGTATGGCATCTAGGTTATATTTCTGTTACTGTCTTTAACTTGAGCAGTTACTTGGGGGTGGGGTTTGAGCTTGTAGGGATTTTAGTTTTTGTTTCCTTCTCCCCCCCCTTTTTTTTTGTTTGTTTTTGTTTGGTGGTGGTTGTTGTTGTTGTCAGTTGTTTTCCCCTTTTATTAGTAGGAACTTATTCTAGCATCAACAGTTTATGAACTACAGATGTTTTTACTTACAAAACATGTTTAAAAATTCTCTGAATGCAGGAAGAATTAAACAGCAGGGGCTAACATCTTTGTTTTTAATGTAAGGCTTTTTCATAACTAGCATACTGCCCAGAAACACATGTATCTAGCTGCCTTCATGGCTTGCTGTAGGCTTCTCTCTCCCATGAGTTTACAGAGCCTTAAAACATGCTCCATGCATTTGCTTTACTCTCCAGCAATTTTATTTTTTTTACTGTGTTATAGGTTGCCTAATGAATAGGCCCTGAATATTCCCTGTCTTTAGGGACTGCATTTCTCTTCTGATTTGCTTTTATTTTCAGGACTTAATTGCTTTTACACTTGTGATGAAGGGTACCTGCAGTTCATGAGTCTAACAAGGTTTCATACCTTCTGAGCTGTGAGAAGAAGGAAGCAGGAGAGTGTCTTGGTGAGAATGAACATACAGGAGTTTAGGTTTTGCTAATTTTCACCTTTCCTCTAGCACAAAGGGCTGGTTCTCTGCAAGTAGTGACTTTACAAAAGTCCAGATGATACTGGATGTAAGCTGTGCATTGTTTCCTGATACACTGGGGTGTGAGGGAGCAAAGATGCTTGATCTCAAACTGAGGTGACCCTATTCTTTCCCCCATCCTTCTTCACCTGCCCTGTGAACATTCCCACTTCCCCAGCCCCATATCCCTAGGGACCTATATTATTTCCTTGTACAGTAGGTTTGTGTGACTGTCTCAGTGTAAAACTACTGAACAAGTTGCTTTGAAATTATGTAAACCTTGGATTTACTAGGTGGTCTCCTAGTCTGTCGATGTGGCCCAGATTCCTGATGTGATTTTAATATAGTGAATGTGAGCTGGCAATGCTGCATCTAATATAGGATAGGAGTGTAGGCGTATGGGCAAAATCTCTCATGTGCCCCCACTTGCTTTTGTGGATGAGTCTTGGTTTCACTTGCTTTAAAGGAATTTGTGCTCTGTCAGTGTTTGTTTATTTTTGGTGTTTCTTTGTTGATATTTTTATTTAAATTGCTCCATATATTGAATTCTCACAGGCAGACTCTGTGACCTCTCACAGAGGTTCTCTCACAAACCTTCTTCCCACATTGCATTCAGGCTAATTTTAAAGGCTGAAATGAATTCTTTTATTTTTCATATTTACATAATGATTCAATTTGCTTGCATTTACAGATGTGTATCTATGCATTATATATTTAAATATTGTTCATTTGTATTAATAAGTAAATGAAAAGGCTCTCTGACACACACAGTTATTTGTTTCACTTAGAGAAGGAAGATACCTGGAAAACAAGTGACTAAAAATCATATGCAGCAAATGGAGGATAATAAGAACTTGCTTGAAGAGCTGTGCTCTGAGCAGGCTCTAGAGGCAACTGTGTTTTTTTTTGTTTTTTTTTTTTCCTGGGACAATCAGCAAGTGCTTGTCTAGACAAATATCTGGGAGAGGAAGATGGGGATGGAAGGAGTGAGCCTTTTCAAGTGTCTCTGACTCAACACAGAGTAAACTTCACATAATCCATGATAAAATAGCAGTTGGAATATATTTTAAAGGTTATTACAGTACTCCCATCTAGGAAAATCTGTTTGGTGCCAAAATATCAACCTTGTCTCACCTGTAACCAAGTCCTGCAGTAGTGGTGGAGACATGCAGTGTGTATGGTAGGATAGTCCCCATGGCCCTCTGGTGCATGTTCTTCCTCCAATGCTGAATCACCTCAAAGGAGGGAAAAATGCTGTATCCATTCAAGCAGGAAGAGTTTTGCTGCTCCGGTCTGGTCCAAAAATAGTCTTTAAGGTCTCTGTTTTTGTTCTCAAAGTGCATGGGAATGTACATTGGTTACAGTCAGTGGTGACTATTTATCTGGATGGTGCAATGCAGCGATTCAGGATGTAGCAACGCGTAAGAATAGACTTCCTGTTTGCAAATCCCAGCATGTTAGTTCACCCGCAGGGACAAGGGACCGTTTTTTGTGACCTGGGTACTGTACAGCCCCAATGGATGGAATGCGTGCCAGAGGCCATTGGGATGTTGGCCAGACTGGCAGCTGGCCTGGTAGCATGCCTGGCTGGGCCTGCCTGCGGCGCTGGCTGCAATGGCCCACCCAGAATTACAGGTGGTGGAAGCGTGAAAGAAAAGTCAGATTACTGGCTCTGAATTTCATCCTGTACCTCCTGTTTGGGGCATTTCTGCTCAGAGCCTCCTAGCTGAGACAGGAATTTCCCATTTTATAATTATTTGTAGGGGGTGGGAGGGATATTTTGGCTCCACTAGTTATTTCATGGTAGTTGGAGACTGCTGGGAAGCAGGAAGACACTGGATCCCTCTACCATGATCACAAATAGCTGGAAAATACATCTAAGGTGCTTTTGCAGGGAGCTTCAATGTTACTGTGGTTATCAGTGTTCAAAATGGAAGCTATAATCCCTTGGCAGACCTTCAAACCTATTGCCCTGAGCTGCACAGGGCTGGCAAGGCTTCTGTGCAACTCTCTTGTTGTGCTGTTGCTGTCCAGTGCCTGTCCTGGATGGACAAAACCAGGCTACCCCGGGGCTAGCACACCCTTAGGCATGCCCCCAGCTCCTCTGCAGATTCTGCTTGCCCCTGGCCACAGGGATAGGAAAACTGTTCACAGGAACCTGGCAGATTCTGGCATTCTGATGTGTACTCCGTGCAAGTATGTTTCCTGTGGAAAGCAGAACATTCCCATCATTCACTATCCAGCCTCATTTACTTTACCAGTTACTGGGACCAAACTTGTTCAGGCAGCAGTGAGAGTCAAGAAAAATGAAGCTTCTGTCTCCTCATCTGCATATGCTTTGGCCTGCAGTTGTGGAGCACAGTCTTTGGTTAGAAGAGACCTTCAAGGTCATCTAGTCCAACCTTCAGCCCAACACTGCAAGCTCACCACTAACCATGTCCCTGAGCACCATTTAATCGTCTCCAGGGATGGCAACTCCACCACTGCACTGGACAGACCATTGCAATATTTGATAACCCTTTTAGTGAAGAAATGTTTCCTAATATCCAGCCTAAACCTCCCCTGGTGCAGCTTGCATCCATTCCCTCTGGTCCTGTCTCACGTCACCATGGAGAGGAGGTTGTCCCCCTCCTTGCTCCAACCTCCTTTCAGGTAGCTGTAGAGAGCGGCAAGGTCTCCCCTCAGCTTCCTCTTCTCCAGACTAAACCTCCGCTCCCTCAGCTGCTCCTCACAGGACTTTTGCTCTAGGCCCTTCACAAGCCTCATTGCCCTTTTCTGGACATGCTCCAGCACTGCTGATGCCAAGCAGCTTTGAGCTTGGGTGAGAAGGACATGCAAAAAAGCCATGCTCCTGTAGAAACTTCAGGGGTCTTGTGTGAAACAGTGACAAGTGTACTAACTGTGCAGTGAACTAACACTTTGCAAAAGGAGTCTAGTGGAGCTTTCAAGCCGCCCATGAACAGTTTGCACCAAAGTGTTAACTGGTATGATGTGTCTGGGGTGGCTCTTCTGTTGCAGTGAAGAGTTTTGGTGCTGGAGGTAACACATAACATCCACCCTCATCCTTTCTGCCCCCCTCAGTGTTTCATACGTCTGAGTCTGCCTGCAGAACTTCAGCCATGAAGAGGAAGCCATCTTCCCTCAGGTACCATCTTTGAAGCCTTTTTGTCTGTGACTTGTCCTTTGAAGATCCAATTTTACTTTTTCAGTACTGACACCTCTAAGTTCACTAAAAGCCTACACCCATTAGAAACAAAAGAACTAAACCCAGGTGAGACTGAGAGCAATGTCAGACAGCCAGGTCTGTGACTCCTTTTTTGGAAATGAGTCTGTGTGAGTAGACAATATTATTCCTGGCTCCTCGCTCCCACAGTGTTCCTTAGAACTAGATTTTTGGACACTTGTCCCCTTTTCAACTGGCCTAAACAAGGCTGATGGAGCACCAGTCCTTCATCTTCAGAGCATGGCACTGCAGGCACACACAGCCACCCCTTCCCTGGAGAGACCCCCCAAGAGCAGAAGAACATACACATCCATGGTGAGTAGTGTGAACTTATATCACCACCAAAGTCAGCCAGTTACAGCTGATCCCTGTTTACATAAGCAATACAAAGGGAGGACTAAGAGCATGCACCCGATGCTGAACTTGCTCATACACCTAACAGGGTAGCCTTTTGTCCTGGTATGTATGTCTCTTTCTCTCTGGAAATGTCTATCCATTTCTTCCATATTCAGTAGTGCCCAGACTCTTCTCCCATGGTTACTATTTACATCAGCCTTACAAAACACAGACTCCAGTACACAATGAAAGTATGGAATTTTGTTTTGGTTTCAGATATTAGGTACTAGACAAATGCAACATTCAGGCTCAGTTGGGTAACAAGGAGGAAGACATTCAAAATGACCATAAAGTAAATTGTAGAAAGCAAAGTTTATATGACAATAAACATGCAGCTTGCAAAATAATAATGATAGTGTACTGTTATTAAAACACATTTTCATACAGAGACAGCATATGTAGCAATTTACAAGTTTAAACTCTGGCTGGAGTATGCAAGCCCTTTAAAGCTGGCATTCAAATTACCAGTAGCTTAATCAGCCATACTTAAAAGTACATAGTAAAATTGACATAATGTTTACATTCGCTAGCCATCCAGTCGAGCATCAAGGCACTTTTATTGGTAGTATGTCTGTCCCTGTGTCCCACACCTCTGTTTAACTAGATGCATATATTGACACAGCAACAGTCAGTGACCAGTAACCTTGACCATAGACTCCTTATCCCCAAATAAAAACACCTGGCTACTAGACAATTCATTGCAGTATCCAAGTGTCAGGCTATACAAAACACTGTAAACAAGATAGGTGTGTTGGCTGGATCCATTAGCAAATGTGCTTTGATATGAAGAAAATCAGTAGGTGTTACCAGTTTCAACACTACAGAGAATGTTCATCTACTGTGCCTGCAATCGCTGGAGAAGAACAGCCGCTGCGGGGTGCAGAAGACACGTCAGCATGAGCAAGAGGATGTGGAGCTTTCAAGCCGCCCATGAACAGTTGTGCCATATGTGGTTTTCCTCTACTGTTACAGAAGTGTGCTTCTGCAGAGCATCAATGACTTTATTGCATATAGGCATATATCCCCTTCAAAGTTGTCTTTGCAAGTAAATACAAGTACTGGCTAAGGCTGCATTCTAGCAGACAGTTGCTGAGCACCCCCTCTCTGCAGTAAAATTAAAAGAAGGAAGCTGACATTTGTTGAGATCTGGCCCTTAGTCATTACTTTTAATTTGTTTGTGTCAAATCTTATGTCCTTAAAAATGCATCCCCTCATGTAAGTCAGCACTGCTTGCATTTTCAGGAATGGCTCAGATTGCACAGCTAAGGAAAGAACGGCGAAAGCAGTCACATACGTGTTTTTTTTTTTTTTTAACTGATCCTTTCACTTTCAAGGAAGCGAAATGGAACTTTGTGAGTATGGTGCAAGATACTTAATTTTACCCTTCTTCAGACTTTTACACTTATACCTCCACTATACTGCAGTTTTCTGGATCAAGAACTATGCTAAAGACTGTGGGGTTGGCTTTAACTCCCAAATGGCTGTTTCATAGTAAGACTCAACATTTTTGTTATAAAGTGCCTCCAGATAACATTAACAGCAACTCTTGGAATTTAAAATGGCTACATGTATCCTTTCCAGAAAAGGGACGAGGTTACATGGGATTAATGGAAATTTTACAATCCATCCCTTCCTTTAACATAGGTAACAGGAATAACTTTAACACAGTTAAAGGAATGTATCCAAGAAACAATCTCAGCTGCAACAACTGTCTCTGGGAAAATAAACTAGTATATTTAGTCCGCTTTACTGCACATAAATTACAGTTTAAAGTGTGTCTGTCCTGGAGGAGGGCTTACTATGAATATTTTGAGATTTCAGATCCCACTGTGAAGTCAGTATCACAGCAGCATGTAGATCTTGGATATTCAAGACCTGGCTCTAGTGAAACGTCATCTAGTGATGACAGGACAGAGTGTCTTCTCAGCAAGTTTGCTGATGACATGAAACTGGGAGGATTGGCTGATACACCCGAAAGCTGTGCGGCCATCCAGTGAGACTTGGACAGACCAGAGAGCTGGGCAGAGCAGAACCTAACGAGGTTTAACAAGGATAAGTGCAGAGTCCTGCATCTGGGGAAGAATAATAA
>JAAGNO010023355.1:40269-51175 GCA_033439905.1 Ceryle rudis | reverse complement strand
GAAACTCCCTTGGCAGCTCTCGCAAGTCTCCTCTGATAAGAACAGAAACTTCCCTTGGCAGCTCTGTACCCATCCTGCTAGCTCCCACAGCAGGCCTGCGTGAATCACCCTATTGGTGACCATTGATCAAAGTATTATCGAACCACCCGTATAAGGCCTCATAAGGGGAATGAGTCTTCAGATTTTATTAGCTGATGAACTGATAACTGACTCTTGTTTTTTGTATATTTTCTATTGTTATAAATATATAGAAGAATAGCAAGTGGGAACAAAACACCATCGTGAATGTCAATGGAAGGTAATCAACTTTTCTGTGCTCTAAGCACCTTGTAGGAACTAGATATGTTCCTATGTGGTGTGGCTTGCTCTAAGTGAGCCTGCTCTTTGTTGGGGGTGGGGGTTGGACTTGATTGTCAGAGGTCCCTTCCAACCCTACCATTCTGTGATTCTATGATTCTATTTCAGGAACTTCTATACAACTATGCAGTATCTTGGTCTTTTCTATAGCCTTTGACTGGCTTCCAGTGTAAATGTTGAAGTATCCGTCACTGCTACCACTGTCAGGGAACTTTCCCTCAGCCTCAGGCAGTGGAAAAGCATTGAGAACATTCTGAAGATGATCCTGTTAAATATGCTCTGGATCGCTTTGCCTGGAAGAGAGAATAGGAAGGGCAGAGCTGGTCCAGTAACAGTTCTTGTGAGCTGCTGATGGGTGAAAATGGTGGATATTATTTCTTCTTCTATGCTTCATAAAGGTAGCAGAAAACTGTTAGTAGGGTTCTTTTATTACCCAAAATCTCAACTGCCAAATTGAATTTATATGTAGTTTACTTTATTCTGACAGATTAGAAAGTTAATGTGGAAAAATGAGCATGTTCTGTAGGTAAAACAGTTGTTCTGTATGCAGTCCATTTGGCTGGCAAATCAAAGGTCTTTGAAAAGTCAGATTCTCGAGAACAGGAAACCCATAGTCCTTGGAGGCATGGAGTGCAGACAGCATGCTTGGAGGTAGAACAATCCCACTGTGATTCCGTGGCCATCATCACCTTTGATAAGTCACTTCCAAACTCTGGATCATGTACTTTTGAGAGATGGTTGAGTATCTAAACACTTATTCTTTGGGCTACACACTGCATGAGGTTCGAGAGTTTTAATGTATTCATCAGCCTCACAGGTACTTTATCCTATTGCTTAACCTTTTGGTTTTGTGTTTTGTTTCCCTTGCATAGTTGCTTTGCCTTGCCTTTACTTTACTTAGTCTTTTCCCATCTGTCAAGTTTGCACTTGTCCAGTGGCCAATATTTGATTGCCGGTGAGTTGTTTATAGTCCTGAGGTCTCTGTTTTCAACTTATGTCAGTATTTTAAGACCTTTACTATTACTACATGTTTAAATTCCACTTCATAACAAAAGGCAACTGGTACCTTATAGCAAACTTTCATAATAAGGTGACAACAGCCCTAATAGGCTGGGACCGAACTTTTACGAAGCTAGCCTATTACTAGCAAAGGCAACAGTTTGCTTGAAGATTTTAACTAACCAAGAGAGTTTTTATCTGAAATTAGGGAAACTGAGAAGAATGGATCTTTAAAGGCCACAGAAATTAATCCCAGTCATAAGACTCTTGAGAAGATACTCTTTACTGACACAAAGGGTATCTATTTATAGGGTAACTATTTATCAAAGGATCAAAAAGTTGTTGCAACTCTTCAGTGACTCCCTATTGAGATTCCCCTCAATAGTTTATGTAACTTTTTTAAACCTTAAGGCTTTGTATGGACTTCTGTTAGAACTCAGTTCTAAACTTAAACTAAGTCTGTGTTCTTCTTTTCTGTCTTTAGTTTTGCCAGCCCCTTTCTGATTCCCAAATTATGTTTATTATTGTGTTAAATTTAGGGATTTGTGCTTTAAACCACATCAAGTCAGGAACTTCTAAACTTGGAACTTAATGTTTCAAATTTAAGACCATTTTTTTTTTGTTGCCATAGACTTAGGAGAAGGGGAGGAAAAAGGTGAGATGTAAAGAAAAAAATCAGAAGAGATGAGCTCATACCAGCTCTAAGGTTTTGTGTTTTTTTTCCTCCTACTTTTTCTTTGTAGTGTCTCTAAGCAAAATAAAAGAATTTTTTACACAATCCTGGAGCTCTCGCCACTGCTTGATTCTTCCAACATGACGCCAGATGACTGGGCCAAAATTGCAAAGAAACTTGAGGTACTACGGTGTTGAATAAGAATTGATTTGTTGCTTAAACAAAACCAGCAATATAACTGGTATATGTAGTGACATAAAACAATTCATTAGTGCTATATGTATATATTTCTTTAAAATGTAAATGTTATGTACCTTGGTTAGTTACTTGCAAAGTAGCAAGTACTGTGCTTGCAAGGCTTGTTAATTTTTTAATTATTTTTTTCTTTTGAAAATGTTGCAAACTCATTGAAAATTTGTATTTCTTCTAAGCAATGTCATAATTCTGTACAGGAAAATAAATAGGGAAATTGCAGCTAGGATTGAATAAGGTATGTAATATGTAGGTTGATGTGTTCTAAAACGTTGACTTGTGTTCATTTTACAGAAACGGTGAAGAGAGTTCTTAGGTGTAGGTGACTTAACTGCAGGTTGCTTAGTTACACATCGTTTCAGTGTTCAAATGGCTTAATGGTTTGCTATTGATGTAGAAAATAATTTCATGTCTCTATGCCTTTCTTACTCTGGACACAGACAGACTTGGCTAGCTTTGGATTTGCAGCCAGTAGAAAAAAATGCTGTCATGGATAGGTTCCCCCCCACTGGAAAATCTTTAAAGCCTGAGATATTCCTGCATGTATAGATAAATTCATTACATCATTCTCTAGATTAAAAAAATCAGCATTTGTCTGCTCCTGTCCCTGTGTCTGAACTTAGCTGTGTGCTTTTAAGAAAGTAGAAATGCAAAATATTTCAAATACTTCACACCAAGAATTCATACAGAGCTGTTAGAAATAAATAACCGTAGGCCTAGTAGGATACTGCTCTTCCATTCCTGCTTGCTCTGCGATAGTGGGTTTTATAGTGTAAATTCTCTTCTTCCACCCAGCTTTAGCAATGCATGTGAACAGTAAAATAATGCGGGGAGTGATGCTGACAGTTCAACTAACAGCTTTTCATCTTTAGGTCCTCTAATCCTGAAAGCACCAAACTAGGGATGATGCTTCTCCTGTTGAATGCATCTTGGCAGGGCAGAGAAGAGATTGAGCTGGTGTATAGGCTAGAGCAGGGTTACAGCTGGGAAAAGCCCAGAGCCAAGAGTGGAAGACAGCAATCCTGTGCTGACCAGGACAGAATTTACCTTTCTTCCTCAATGGCATATTAATTTCATTACAAATAACTGTTTCTTTCTTGTATGCAGATGCAGCTTCTACATACATAAAACACGTAGCATGTGTAATCCAAGTGAAAAGAGCTGAGAAGGGGGGGGTAGGGAACAAAAAAACCCCCTCTTCTTCAGACTTATGTCTAGACACTGCCACTTTGTGTTCATCTTGGACATGCACTTGGCACAGCTGTAATGTGCTGGTGTCTTTCCAGGCTGAAACATTTTAAGATGTTTGTGTGGGATATCTCCTTAATTACCAGACTGATCTGTTATGTTACGAAGCTTACCAAGCTATGTTCTTTTGCATTTAATAAAGTTCGTAAGGCTGAGAATATTCGTGTATGCTGATTGAGTTAGAGGGGACAAGTGGCTATTTCTGTGATATCGACCCTTCTTGAAACTTAGGTACCTTGCTACTGGATTGGTGAATAACTACAGCACGCTTTTTGTGTCGTGCTATAATTTGGCCTACAGAAAGATTTTGCAACACTGGCTGTTCTGCTTGAAACTTCCAGTAGGTAGCAATGTGTAGGCATGAGTATCAGTGAAGAAATAGCAAAAGGACAAGTAGAAATCTGCAGGTGGGTTTGGAGGTGACATTATTTTCAGAAGCCAAGTATGTGAGCCTACTGTAGCATAAGTAGTGTAAACAAAACCCTATTTAATTCTATGGCAGCCCTCCCTTCCCCCCCACCCCCCATGCTGGCACTTCATGTATCTGCTTTGACTTCTATGTAATCCTTTCCATGTTACCAAATTACATCAGTCTGTATGCATTGCTCCCCAAACAGACAACCAACTCCTTTTTCATCTAAAAGCCAGCAAATTACTTTGTACTGCGAAGATTAACTGTGCAGTTCATGGCTTTGCATTAAAAAAACCCCAACCTCCTGTGCAGAATTATATGTAGATTAAAGTTGTAAAATACTTTTTTGCATCTGTACGTGGCTGGTAGTCCAAGGGACTTCTCAAAAAGCAGCAAGTGTATTTACCTTAACAAACAGTCATCTCTTCACCCTTTGCTGCTGCTGAAGGCACATACTGCGCCAGGAAGGAGGACTTCTCAACAGAAGAGGGCACTCTTACACTGGCAATTTGCTTGTCTGCCACCCGGATTAAATGGACTGTTTTTCTCTATGCTATGATAGCCTTGGTTTGCCTAATCTGTTCCTATAAATGGTGTAATCCCTAAAGTAAAAGCAGCAACAAGAAATCAGACTATACGACTAATTTGCATATGTTAACATTCCTGTTTAAAGCCATTGCTAAGCTTTTCTTAATTAGCAGTCTTCTGGTTTAAAACTGCTGCATTAATATGTATACATGGAAGAATCTCTTTGACTGTTCCATAATTAGAATTGCTGGCTCTAGTGCTTTGTGTCCTATTAACCCTTAATTGTATTTAAACTGAAAACAGGATAACTTTAGCAAGAACTGTGCAGTACCCTTTAAAGTATAATGCTGTTGCTTGCATCAGAGAAAGTAATGCACTACGTACCCCACTTGCTGATGCCAGTGCATTGCTCTAACAATGTGAAAACTGCCTCTCCGTCTCCAGGAGCACTATGAAAAGTATGATGGTTTTGTGATCCTTCATGGCACTGATACCATGGCCTACACAGCTTCAGCCTTATCCTTCATGTGTGAGAACCTGGGTAAAACTGTTGTTCTGACAGGATCACAGGTAATGGACTTAATTTGAAGTAGAAGGCAGAAGCCTCATTTTTGTGGTTTTTTTTTTTTTTTTTAATATGCAATCTAGGTAGTATCCTGATTATCGCCGGATAGTTCAGTAGTACAGGGCAGGCCTCTGGCCCAGGGTAAATGGGCACAGTGCTGATAGAAATTAGTGAGAATTGACAGATCTACCAGCTGAGGATCTGCCCCATAATGTTATCATTAATGACTTTACAACTCTGTACCAAATCAGACCAGTAGTTCATTATGTCTGGGGCCATATGCTTCAGAGAAAGATACAAGAGCCTGTCATTGGCCATTGTCTATTAATTGTTTTATATGAGAAGCATCTTTCCAGCCTCAGGTGGCTGCTGGTTGTTAGCTGTTTGTTGGGTTTTTTTGTTGGTTTTGGGGTTTTTTTGTTTTTGTTTTTTTTTAAGACCTAAAGCTTATTACTTTTTTTTACTTCATCAGTTGTTACCCTGTCTTATGTTACTCATTGTTGAATTCTTTATACTTTTTCAATATCTCTAAGCATTAGATGCATTTTTGATCATTTTTATTCCTCAAAGCATCTAACATGGTCTGTTTCTTTTTCTCTAAAGACTCTCTATTAATTTTCATTCTCTTAGTCGGAGATCGGCCCTTTGCATATTGTCTGAGGGGGAGGGGTTGTCTTACTAGACTAGTGTGCTTGAGAGCAAAATACAGCTATAATGACAAAGAGGAGATGAAACATCTCGCTGTAAAATTCCCATCTCATAACTTCCCTTTCACATGTGGTCTATTTGAAGTCAAAATACAAAAGTCTAGGAAGGAGCAGGCTCCCACTTACTGTCTTGACATGGAGCAGTCTAGTTGTGATACATCATATTCCAGGCTTTACTTTCTTTTTGGCTTTATTGCTTGGAGATTTCCCTGGCATGTGATCTAGCAATGGAGCATTTTATATATCCATTTTTTTTTCCTTTCGTTGCTGAAAGGAGCTCTGACTCTCTGTTAATAAAGAGGCAGTCTGAAAAGGCATGGAAGTCATCACTCAGCAGACCGAATTTCTGGTTTTAATCTTGTCCTGTTCTGTCGGTAATAACCTGCTGGCTCAGTTCCTCTATCCTGTGAGGAAAGATGGTGCAAGAGAGCTGTTGTGATGCCCATTGTGGCAGTTCTGTGTGATCTGGGGCTGTTGCTTTTTCTCTGTACAATCACTTCTCCCATGCTCAGTTATTTTAACTGTGCCTGCTTTTTATTTTTTATATTTTTCCTGAATCAGTCTTTTAATCTGTTTAATCACACTAGTCATCTCTATATTAGCTTTTAAGCACTTAAATTATAAAAGTCTGTTAAGCACAGAGGGAAATCCTGCCATCTGCTGCAGTCTAAAATAGTTTGGATGAAGAAGGAAACTTTATTTGTCATAAATCATAGTTACATAAATTATTCATGTATTTGTATTGCATAAGTTGGACTCTCTTTTCTGCTGTGTAGGCTTTACATAGGGGACAGAGTGTAATTTCAGTCTCTGCTCTTTAGGTGCCCATATATGAGCTGCAGAATGATGGCCGAGCCAACCTTCTGGGGGCACTGCTGTTTGCTGGGCAGTTCGTGATTCCTGAGGTCTGTTTGCCTGTGAAGGCTGTCTCAGAAGCTGCTTTTCTTCCTGTAGCCAGGACACACACTTACTTACTCGAAATATCCGGTAGGCAGTATGGAATTGTACTTAAACAGGAAGATAAATGGAATCTGCTGAGGTAACAGGCACTCGTATGGCAAAGCACCTGAAGTTTTCACGGGTCATATCCCATTTTGCCCATATACAATCTATAAAGACTGTCAAGTCTGAAATGCAGCCTGCAGCAAACTTGAAATCAGAGGTTCTCTTGCAAATATGTGGAATCTGAAAAACTTAAGTAATTTTTAAACTGAAAGTTACTTTGAAGCTCTAAAGTTTTCCTAGAACTGGTCTTAGTGTCTTCTAGCTCTAGTTCCTGAGGACTAAAATGTTGAACATATTATACCTAATGGACATGGAAGTACCTCCATGGTCTCAACACCCTGCATTTAAAGATGTTGGTGCTGTGCAGCCCAAAAATTGAAGAAAACTGGTCAGGTTACACCTCGTTTCAGTTCTGCCATGCTCCGAAAGCCAGCTTTTGTAAGACAACAGCAATAGCTGACTAAGATCTTCATAAATAACAACAACTTTGAGGTATCTCTTTCTTCAAATTCCAAACTTTAAGAGACATGAAAAGCGATTTAATTACTTATGTGTGGTAACTCTTTTGCAAGTTATCCTCACTTTCACCAGGCCTTTTTTTAAGGTTTTGGACTCTGAATTTAGATGTAACTGATTAACTTGTTAACAAGTCCACACTGCTTCTTTCCTCTATGTCTGAAGTGGACTTGGGCAAATTTGCTGTCTCCTAGACTAGGCCTCACGAGAGGATTACAAAACTAGTTAGCTCTTAACTTGTTTTGTTCTTAAATTCTTAAACCAATGTGACAGATGTGCCAACTCTCTTTGAAAGGCTAAGAGTTGTAAACATCTACTAGCCTCTGAGTTGCTTTAAAAAATTAGAAACACTTTATAAAGGACAGACTACAGTATTTATCTACTGAATCTTTTAATTACTGGCTTATTCATAGACCTGTTTCTTTACTTGTCTTGCAGGTGTGCCTGTATTTTTATAATAAACTGTACAGGGGAAATAGGGTGACTAAGGTGGATGCTGGGAGTTTCAATGCCTTTTCCTCACCTAACCTGCCTCCACTTGCAAATGCTGAGGTTGATATTACAAGTAAGCAACATCATCTCTTAAGCCTTGTAATTTATGCCACATGCAACAGAACTCTAACTGAAAAGAATCTGTGCCTATGTAGTTGAAATGCTGTTTTTAAACTCAAATGTCTTTGAAAGTCCTGTAGCTTGTCTCTGCTTTATCTGCACTGAAACTGTTTAAATATTAGTAAGAATGAGAATTTGCGACTCAACTGCATTTATCTGTTGAATATAGATGTGAGCTAGAATGACTTTGACTAAAGACCCTGACTAACCAGAGGGAATGTTGCCCCTGTGTCATGAAACTACTTGCTCTGAAGATAAAAATGAGGGAGCGAGGACTGAAAGAACAAAGAGTTTAATCTTTTTAATGACCATGCTGGGTTCCGAAATCAGGCAAGAGAGTTATTGCAGAGTACTTGGAGCTTCAACAGATTCTCTGATGCATGTCATTGTGTAAGATGTTTTACTGGGTATTTTGAATCCGTCTAAACTCTAAGTACACTGAAAACAGCAGAATATATGCTGTGAAGTTGTGTCCCACACCCCCAAACTTACTCAGGCTCCATATAATTTCCGTGCGTCTGGTTTTTAAGGAGCAGAAAAATTACAAGAATATTTCAGTACCCATTTGCAAAGTCATTAACACATTGGTGTCTGTCCTTGGATAAATGAAACCCTTTCTTTGGAGAAGGGAGAAGAGATGCATTTGAAATGTAGCCAAATGAGGAATATGCCAAAAAAACCCATACTAAAGGACAGTTTAAAAAAAAACTATTAGAAGTTACAGAAGCTGCTTTTGGATAGGCTAGGTATATTAAAAAGGAGTAGGATTTGGTGACAATCTCCATTATTACAAGAAAAAGAATAGGAGGGGCTTCCCCAGTTCTTTTGCTAGGGGCCATTAGTGGAAGTAAGAGATCTAGCCCTGTGCCATGCCCTGTGCCATTCTGAATGGTTTCTGCTACTAAAGAGGCACTTTCTGCAGTTTGGAAATGTAAATTTATACCTTCCACCTAATGAGTGGGAGCTCCTTAAAGTTTCAGAACCAGAGTGCTGTGTTTGTAGCACCCAGATAGAAACTGGGGAAGCCTGTGAAATACCGTGGTGCTCTTTGACATCTCTCAAGTAGAGTCTGCCACTGTTTTATTACTGTGCTCTGTCAAATGCGGTGTATCTGCAATCAACAGAAATGCTGTCAGTTGATTGTTACAGTAAACTGGGGAGAATCTTCTTTCTTGGGTTTTTAAAACTGCATCAAATAGGGTATAAATAAATTGTGTTTACTGACTGATCAATAGTGACATCAAGCTGACAATTGCACGCTATTTCTCTCTTGGATTTGAACGAACTGTTTTGTGATTCCTTGTCTGTCGTAGAAAAATGAGAAAATTATTAAGTACTTCCCTTGGCCCATATTGGGTCCTGTTATCTTTTCAGTAGAATGCCCCATTGAGATCAGTGGGGATTTCTGACTTAAAAACTATTGGTGTGATAGGCTCTATTTTTATTTGTTTCATTTGATTACCCAGTTAGAGTAGCATCATTTATCCAAGATGACAGTGTCAATATTGAAGGATTGTTTCATTCTGAAAAAACATAGTTTATGGTACAAGCAATCTACTAGTTCTGCTTTATTTTGTCCAAAGTAATTGCTTGAAACATTGTTCTCTGACTTGAGCTTGCTTGTATGATCCTTGTGTGAGGCTTTCACAGAGACAAGGAACAGCTTGGGCTTTTAAAAACAAATGAAACAAAGCTAACATCTTTTAACTTTTTTTGTTCCCCCAAAGGGCTGACTGTAGCTGACTTGCCACTTCAGCATTATGGAGAGCAGCCTGAGGATGCCAGGTGGAGTAGGCTATGTGCAGAAACTCTTCCTGAGGATTCCTGGTTCTAACAAAGCTGGGAATGAAAATTCCAGAGAAGCAGAGAGGGAGAGTGACAGGATGGGAAGGAGAGGGTTGATACACAGGAATGAGGAGAGGACATGCTGTTTGAGGCTAGGCATACCATATAAAAGCAATTATCTACTTCAGAGCTAGAGAGGGAGAACCCTAGCTGCAGTTCTTTTCTTCACTTTATGTCCATTTTTCACCCTGTTCACTTCTCAGGTGAGGCTTACAGTGGATTTCTGATTCCATCAACTGGCTGTGTTCTTGGCCACATCCTTAACTGTGTTAGCAACACCTAAGAGTCCTGTTATCTGGTTTTAGATAAGCAAGTGTCAGATTCCTCAAGACTTCAAATTTAGCACAAGAAACAAGTGAAAAATTCTAGCCCAATCTTGAGATGGGTAAGAAACATAATGCAGGTGAGAAATACTTTTGCAGCAGAATCAGAAATCTCTCCATGAAATATAGACAATGTAGAAAATATAGGACAATATAGAAATGACAAATAATATTTCTAAATTTTTAAACCTTATCAACTAAAATATTATCAACTCTATTTTGAAAGTAGGAGATACAAGGAGAACTTTCTCTTGAAACGTGTAAAGAGTCTCAGTATATTTCACAACTGATTATTCTCCTCTGTTCTCAGTTGTCCTAATCAAGCAAATGTGAAACTTGCTTTGTTACAATGCCTGAACTTTCTTCATCACACATGCATGTAACTTCTGGGAGTGGTGCACCTGTACAGGACCTTAGGATGAGAAACATAATTTGTGTAGGGGATGAACAGAGCCTGTGTGACTCTGCATGCAGATATGGTGTGGCAGTAGCAGAAGGTTAGGAGGCTCTTTTGGCCTTGTCTGCCCACCAGTCTCCTTAGAGAAGCTCTTTGTCACTGGCCAAGTCTATGTCTTGGTTGGCAGTTCTGGTTTTTTTACAGTAAGATGCCCAAGTCATTTATATATTAAGTGAAATGCCAGCTCTCCTCACTGAAGTGTTTTTGGTCTGGGTGTCGTGTAACACAAATGCACTCCCCTACCCCCCCCCCCCCCCAAGTAGGCATGTTTATTTTTGCAAACACACCCCCCAATTTAAAAACCCATCTCAAAAAAGGGAAATCTGTCCATTTTTTTTTAATAAGCTCCCAAAAAGGGGGGGGGGGTAAGGGGGTGATATTCAAGTTTAGATTTTTTTTTTTAACTG
>JAAGNO010023355.1:2422-40169 GCA_033439905.1 Ceryle rudis | reverse complement strand
TTTTTTGGTTAGGAAAACCGCCATTCTCCTCCCTTGAGTGGTTTTGGTGTGGGGGTGTGGTAACACAAATGCCCCCCCCTCCCCCCCCCCCCCCCCCCAAGTAGGCATGTTGATTCTTGCAACAACACCATCCAATTTAAATACTCATCTCAAAAAGTGTATATCTGTCTATTGTTTTATAATAAGCTCCTAAAAAGGGGGGGGGGTCTATGATTGTTGGCCTCCTTCAGAAATTAGCACTCAAAGTGTGGTGTGCTTGGTGTGCGCTCCCCACCCCTTGGCTGCTGCTGAGAATGATGATGAAGGCTGGGGCAGCTTATATAATGGTAGGGCTCGCCTGTGGCCCTGCAGAGAAGGATGAGAAGAAAGCATTGCTGTTTGTCTGGAGCCCTGCAATCACGAAAAGCTGTATTTCTTGTTTGATTTCATAACTTGGAGTTCAGTCACCACTCCTAAGGGAGGTGTCGCTCTTAGTTGCTGCTCTTCCATTATAAGTTGAAACCTGCATTGTGGCTTAGGCACTGTTTAACAGCAGGGCTTTTTAGCTGCTTTCTAGACTCTGTAAAACTGCTTCATTGTGATTTTATTTTTCAGTCAGATTAATGTTTTTTTTCTGCATTAGCCCTATGACCGTAGTTCTTTGTGTGTGAGAGAATAAATCTGAATAAGAGAAGGATGTATTTTTGGAGCTGTAATTTAAAAAGCTGTAGTGTTTGGTAGCAATGGGAAGAGTGCAAACAGCAGACTGTTTGTGATGGTTTTGTTTGGAAGAGTAAGCAAAAGGCCTTAATATCTTGAATGCAGTCTCCTTGACTAACGCAATCTTTTCTATCCCAAGCCATTTCAGGTACAGTGAATAAATAGCCATTACCTCTATTTTATGTACATTGTTTTAAAAATTTTCTCATGTGCAACACTAGCAGCTAGCAGTTTGTTCTTCAGCTTTGTATTTATATTTACATAATGCAGTACACTGTGTAAGTTAAACTCTTCACAAGCACAGGCCATCCAAGTCAGAACAGGCTACTCTTTTCTTTCTTGTGTCAATACTGAATATCCCTAATTAGTCACTCTTATCCATAGGATAGAAACCTGTTACGAACACTGATACATACATCTTTTTGTACTTCACCTGCTTCTATAGGAGTTTATTACTTAAGAACAGTAGTTATTCCTCAGATTTTTGGGGGGTTAATTTATTTAACAAAGATTGCTGTGTGATATGACTATAGGCTGCAAGACAGATGGCTTATTCAGTACAGTGAAGATGCTTTAACTTAGCTACATGACATAAATATTCTTCCTTTTGGGGGATGTAATCTTTGAGGTGGAGGGTGCAAAGAATGTGTTCTAAATATCTTTTTCCCCGTCTGTGGTCCTCTGCCTGCCTCACAATAGTTCTGAATAAATCTGAGATGAAGTCAGGCTTTTATGTATATTTGTCTTTGGCTGTTGCATCACACTTGCCTTTTGTTCTGCTTTTTGGACTCGTTTGTCTAATAGAAAACTGACATTTGTGGAGCCTACAGTACCAAGCATGTTATGTAGGCTGGGAGGTTCATGACCAAACGAATGTTAACTCAGGGACAATCTTTAGGGTTTTTTAATATAGTTTGGAATTACATCACTGCACTATGTCTGCATACATTACATCTATCTTGAAGATATGTTATTTGGTAGCATGTACTGCAAGTGTGCAGGTATAGGCCTGGTCTGACTTCTGAATCTATCCTCTGATCTCTCTCCTTGGTCTTCTACTTTTGGCAGTACCTTAGTGATCCATGCCAAGGCAGGTTTCCTCAGTTCATTCTTCTTCAAGTTCATTACAGGCATCAGGGATGCTAATAGTTGCCAAACTTAGTAGTATGCATTTGTGAAGTTTTTTGGCAGGTACTCCTAGCTTATGGAGGATAAAGGCAAGAAGGCTCTGATACAATTTTATTGCCACCTGCTTTTCAAGAATTAATCTGTATGTTGGAAGGCTGAAAGGATTGGATTTATTGCTAAACTCTTCTGCTGCTTAAAGCACAGTACTCGTGAGTGAACGTGGTTAGCCAGGCCTATGAACCCCAAGCAGAACAAATGCACAGCTTTTTGTACTCGCCTGGGTACCTGTAGGTCTGTAACTTGCTCTGAAAGGAGGCCTTTGAGAGCTAGTTGGCGAACTACTAAATCCAGTCAGGCAGTTTCAGAACCATCCTGGCCAGCTTAGCACAAGGAAAGAAACTGTAGAAACTGACAGGGCATCATGACAGGAAGGGAAAGTTCATAAAATCTTACAGGTAACTGCTATTTCTGTCCTGATGTAATGGGTTGTGTAGTTTTTACCATCTCTGGTAATGGGCCAATAGAGTAGGCTGCAATGGAGGCTTTTAAATGTACTCTGAATTTTTTTTGCAAATGGCTGGCTGCTAATTGCAAGAGATTGCAACTGTAATTGGTGTGAGTAACTCTCCGCATGGCTGAGAACAAGTCAGTAATATGCATACAGATCTTTTATCTGTGTTGCTGCTTGGGAGTTTCTACAAAATCTAGAAAGCTTAAATCATGACGGGGAAGCAGGTAGCTTTACAGCATGGTCTACTTTCACTGAAGCATGATGGTCCGAACCGTTGTTTGCTGTTTGTTAAATGTCTTCCACTGCTTTGTAGGAGCTGTCAGTGCTACCAACGCTGCCCTACTACACTGAAGTAGTAAAATTTTGAAATCAATAATGCATGACTTGGCTTCTAATAACTCAACACAAACAAACTCTTAGTTAAACGGCTGGCTTCTGGCTCTAAATATATAATCAGGGTTAATTGAATCCTTGCTATTTTATTTAATCGTTAGTAACTACCTAATAAACTCCGGAGGTGATTAGCGGCAACAATAACTGCATTTGTCATCTCCTGTGTCTGAGAAGATGAAGGTTTGTTTTCTAAACATGAGTCCAGGCCGGTATCAGGCCAACTACTTAACAATGAAGTTCAGGTCAGTGCGTGACAAGGAAATGCCTCACCTATGCTAGGTCTGCATGACACTCTATCGGTTGAGGCTTTCTGAGCACTCCAAACTGGGAGAGTTGGCACTAACAGGACATGTTCAACATTGTGAACCCATCAGGTCTAGTGCTCAGATGCTTTTTCACAGCTATCAAACTTCCCTTTTGCAGAGGATGTAGTAGAGGTATGGAGCTTTATGTCTGATAGGTCATCCTGTTCATTAATGGTCACTGAACTAAAATAAGCATTTTGGAAGTCTATGCTATTAAATTGAAGCAAGCATACATGCTAAATATCTCCTTGAAGGGCACTAACTTAGAAATATTGATGAGTAATACTAATATATCTCAGAATTTAGACTATTTTGGAATTAAAGCTAAAATATAACCCAGTTGAGCTTGACCTACATGTGGCCTTGAAGACATATTTTATGGCACTTAATAAATAAGATGTAAATAAGATCAGCTGCTAAGGCTGCTGTCTTAAATGGGCCTTCTTTTCAAAAAATTCTCTCATGAATCCTCTACATATGGAACAGTTATAAAGACAATGTTGTAAGTATGAAGTACTACAAGGGTACTCAATTTTATGCCTAAATATTAAATTTAAAAGGCCATTTCTCTCAACAGTAAACTGGGAAACAGTGTGGAGAGCCAATACCAAAAAGAAATTTCGAGTTCATACCAATATGAACAGGAATGTTGGGCTTCTGCGAATCTTCCCAGGAATCACTGCTGCTGCTGTAAGTGTCACCAGTTAGTTTTGAAAGTAGGCAGAATAATGCTCAAGTATTTGATTAGTTAGCTGAAATGGGGAAGCTGCATTGTTTGTAGCAGTGGTTGAGATGGTGGAGAGAAAGGAAAGGATCTGTGTTGTTCTGATAAATGTTCTTTTTGAATATCAGAGTATTCCAAGACCATTTCCATATGCCTTAAGCTATTGATAAAAACTTTTCAAATATCTTTTGTCTAAACTGCCTGGGCTCTGAAACTTCAGTTTCTTATCAGGGCTCATAAATAGGTCAAGTATTCTTTTTCTAGACAGGTGCAGACTACAGTGACCGTGGAAATGCTCTCTTGCTGCATATTGAGGCTTATTAATATAGACACCTTGTCAAAAAATACACAATATGGTGGGTGGAGGGGAGTGTGACTTTTTCTACATCTCATGCTTTTTTAAGGTTCATTTTGTCTCGCACTGATGGTTAATGTGACCCTTAGCATTCATACAGAGTTGAAAATAAGAAGTGTGATTTTTCTGCTGAAAATGAGAAATGGGACTTTTTTTCTTTAGAATTATTTAGAACTGTTTTTTTAGGTATATTTGCTTTTTTTTTTTTTTTTTTTTTTTTTCCAATACTAATTCCATTAAATTGACAGGTCTTTTGTGGCTCTTGCCATCTTAAATTGAATCCAGTAGTTTAAGCAGCACTCCCCAATTACATTACCATTCTTTTTAGGTGTATGTGAACAGATGGAAAGGCAGAGGGGTGGTATATTTGCAATAAAATTCCAACTGCATAGTTAGCCTCATGGGGAGTTACAGTGTATTGCATTTAGCATACGTGATCAGCAAGGAAACATCTAGGTTTAAAATACATCTTTCTAGGAAGAGAACTTTGCTGGGCATTCTCATACAGAGAGGCACAATAGCTATCTCACTAACGATGGGCCCAGAACGTATTAGTGTCTCTTCTTTCTGCCTTGAGTTAAATCAATGGGGTTTTGAGTTAAAGCCCAGAGTTTGGTTTTTTTTTTTTCTATTAGAATGTTCTTTCCTGAAAGGTGAGACACTTTTAAGCAGATGCTTGTTAACAAAACTCTTTGCTAAAGTAACAAATATGGGCAAAGTGGGGTTCTCATTTCAATAATTCTACATTTATTTCATAAGTGCAAATCTAACTTTTTGTTCTGACACAGTGCAACAGTATAGCCTGTTAATGTCACTTCAACAATAGCATCTCTTTTCAAACGGAGGTCATGACTGTAGAAAATATTTTAAAATCTATCCCTCTAGGAATTTTAAAAGAAGCTAGTGTGAATTTTTTTTTAGCTTATTTTACAGTCCTAGTTATTGCAAACAGGGAGCACAGAAGGGTATGAGAAGACTGTAAGGCATGAAACCCTGTAATATTATAACAGGAACAGACTATTTTTAAAAACTCTGTGCCATACGTGAAAACCTTAATGTGACTTAAACACGCCTTTTGTCTCTCTTCCCCGTCTTGTTTTTAAACAGGTAAAAGCATTTCTTCAGCCTCCAATTGAGGGCATTGTACTTGAAACTTATGGAAGTGGCAATGCCCCAAACAATAGAGAAGACTTGCTGGAAGAGCTGAAGGAAGCAGCTGAACGAAAAGTAGTGATTCTAAACTGTACCCAGTGCTTACGAGGATCTGTTAAAATGGTCTATGCAACAGGACAGGTAAAAGTTGTGCAAGGATTTCAGACTCTACTACTGTGTAAAAGAAACATCCCACTGGTCCAACCCGATTGTGTACTTCTAGTAGTCCCAGTGTATAAAACCAGATTTATTAACTGTGAAGATACTGCTCATAAAATAACTATATCTGAAAAATCTTAAGCTGGAAGCATTTAAATATGTGTCTTCAAAAAAGATCCTGTTACTCCTAGTCTCTGAATGGTCAATACAGTCATCTCAAATCCCAAATTAGTGAGAACAGAATGTAAGGAATCGTCTGTCTTGCAGAATGGAAATCGGTTGTGCTTAATCCATGAAGACTAGCTTAAAGCAGCCTTTGTGCAGATACTGTTAATAATCAGGGTATTTTATAGTGAGTCTAATTGTGTATTAAGACATGACATCACTGATACTCAGAAGAGCTCAAAGCCATATAAGAGTAAGTGTTGCCTGTGGTAGTGTGAAGGAAGCTGGTTTAACTGGCCTTTATAAAAAGGCTCACCATTAAATAGCTAAGAAGCACTGCCAGAGGGTGACTCATCCCCCCGTTTTAGACATCTGGTTTTGCTGGGAGTACCCACCTGTCTGGCAGACCTGGCCTCTTCATTGGCTGTAAGGCAAACCTAGATATTCTGGTCTGGTGCTGAAACTCGCATCTTTAAACATGGGTTTTGACACAGCTTTAGATTATATTTGCTTCAAGAACACAGTTTGTTTTGAGGAGAAAGAAAATGAGATTGCAAGAGTTTCTTTTCACCTTTTAGGTATCCAAACCTGGTGTTTTCTGATATGGACAGTCATTTGAGTGTTGGTAAAATTTTTGCATAACTTAATGGAGATGTTTTGAGAAGTATTAATTTTTGCAACGATCCCATGCTTTGTAGCAAATACGATAGGAATACATGGATCATATAGAACAGTTCACACAGAATAAAGCAGTTAAGTCAATAAGACACCAAACATTTGAAAAATGACATGAAAACAAAGCCTAGTTTTTATACAGTCTTTTGCTTAAGATGAACTGCTAAATGTACAGAAGGAAGAACAACATTTTCTATGCTCCAATTAAAAGAACCGCCAAGTAGACACCTCTAAAATGGCTTTTTGCACTCTGATCCAGAATCGGAAGGTTCTGCTCAGGTCTTACAGAACCACTGTAAGGCTGTGTGGAAATGTGGAAGTGTGTATTATGTTGCTTCAGCATCCACTGATGGAGGTTGTCCTGTTTTTGCATCTTTTGAGGAGATCAACAGAGCCAAGTCCTACAAAATTACTTCATGCTTCTTCTTTCATTGCCTTCTCCTTTTTATATTCCTTCCAATGGAGGAAGTATCACAGGTGAAAGGTGGAAAGCTGCTGTAATGTTAATTTTACTTAGGATTTTTCTTTAAATAAAATCTTTCATGGGTCTTTTCATATGTCTAGGCCATTTTTTACTCATTCAGACTAGCCAGGTGGGTCAGCTATGTCCCTAGTTTCTCTTGAAGTGTTTGTTTTAATTAACTGAATTTCTGGCCTCTGATCCATCTGCACAGTAGAAACTTACAATGGAGGGGACTTTAGGTATAGGAAGGGAGCTGGCAAATCCCTTCCTCCTCCTCTTTCTCAAACCTGCTGAAAAAGCCCTAACTGTTATTTGGCTAGCTCTGCAGTACAGAAAGTATTTCTCACCTTCTGTGTATATTTTTCACATGGGACTTTTAAAAATGTTAGTCCTGGGCTCTTGGAGGTGGTTAGTGAGATGATTAAGGCTCTGTATCTTGCTAAAAATATTAGTTAAACTGTAGTGAGTTTCAAGACTGAAGCTTATATGCAATGTATTTAAGAGTAAAATGCAGCGTGAAGAACCTACTGCAAGAAGCTTCACTGCGATGCATCCCCCTATGGCAAAGATGATGATCTGTGGCTTAGAGAAGCACAAGTGTTTGCCCAGGTACAATTTAGTGACAAGAGATCTGAAATCTCCTTTGTCTTTGCTGTCTTGCTCACTGTACACTTACAAGGCTTGCTGACCATAGCAAAGATCTTTCTGCTTTTTGCATTTGTTCGGATAGTTTTGGGGTCTTTTAACTACCAGCAAGATAAGTTAAAAAGGTCATCTTTTTCAGTTGCTCTTGTCAGATTTATGTAAATTAAATATTTTAGTTATATGTTCTAAATCATACGTTGCTAGTGTAGCCTGAAAGGATCTGAAAACCCTCTTGCTGTGAGCACACAGTAGTGCTGGAATTCATCCAAAGCAACGTCCCATAAAAGAATGGTAAATATGTCTGTGTGAGAACAGCCTACTTGGCAATGTTCAAAATGCCACTGGGTTAAAACACAGTAACGGCAGCTTTTCAATAAAGGGAATCTGACAACTCTGCAGATAGCTGATAGGGACCTGTAACCTTTCCCTTTTAGCATAGTAAGTGACTCTGGCAAGCATTTGGGTGAATTCTTCAATGTTATTGCATGAAAAGGAATTTAATGTAAAAGTCATCTTTATTCATCTGCCTCTAGTATTTGCTTGGTATTTGATAACAAAAATTACAGCGGCAGTAGGAGGAGCAAGAGAGTGGAGGCACGGCTGCGTACTATATTCTGTGTAGCTACTCATCATTCATATACATTTTCTGTTCACACAGGTATTTCTGAATGCTATGCTAATTAGCCTCATTATTCCTTTTTATTCAGACACTAGCTGATGTTGGAGTAATTCCTGGAGGTGATATGACACCAGAGGCAGCCCTAACTAAACTGTCATACACGCTCAGCAAGAGTAATCTTAGCTGGGAGGAGAAAAGACAGGTAAATATTCCAGTGTGACCTTGAAAGGCTTTAACTTTCTCATCTACTGTTCTAACTTCTGCTTAGCTGAATGCCTTGAGCTTCTCTCTTGAGAATATAAAAGCAATTGGTTACAGTCCCATAATGTGAACATCACATGGTTTATCTTTAAGGAAAATACTGTTAGGCAAGTGAATATATGAAGACTGGGAGAGAAAAGAATTCTCTGCATAAGTCAGGTGAAGACTGCGACCAAGCCACAAAAACACCATCTTTTACTGGTAGTCTACCTTGGACATTTCTGTACAGAAAACTTGTATGTGGAAATTCATATGGGAGACAGAATCCCAGCCCTACTGAAGTCAGCAAAGATCTTGTCTTGATCTTATTGTGCTAAAGGTTTCATCCAAGACTCATTCACGCAAAGCTAATTCTGAAAATAAATACTGCCTGCAGCCTCTTCCTTTACAGCGTTACTCATGACAATGTTAGATTTTGCTTCTAAGAGGAGATATGCTTTACAAATACATAAAAACCAGAAGATTGTTCTAAGAAGCAACTGTAACTGATTTTAAAATCATATCCCCTTTAACAGTGCTCTTATTGTTCATTGGTTCTTAATTAAGGTTTTTTTCCTCAAATTATGTAATTATATGTCATGGTCCTTTTATACAATGAACATAGAATTCTTAATTAGATGGGGGAGCAGCAGTCTGCAGGAATGCATTGTGTTTCTAGGCTTGTATGCAGTGAAATCATAATCCTGACACTTTGGGAGATGACATCATGATGAGTCACTCACTAGACTTAAGCACTGCATGCACATGTGTATCTTATGATGGTGTTTTGTTTTTATTAAAACTGAATCAAATTTGATCGTTACTTCATGTTCAGTATCTTCCGACCAGTAGCAGCTCTTGAGACAAATACATTTGGATACCTGTGATGGAAGTACCACTTACCGTACTTTAGAAACAGTTTCAGACTCTGAGCATTCACTTGGCTGCTGCAGCACTGGCTCTGAAAAATGAGAGGAGGAGGAGCTATGTGTTTCTGCAGTGAGGAGGGCAAGAACGTACTCTGCAAGAATGTGCTTGACAGGCGACATAATGCTGTGTGAAGAGTAGTGGTGTTGCATGTGTTTGTGTAGAAATCCAGGCTCTGCATGCCCCTTTGGTACACTCGCTGACTCTGGAATATACTTTTACTAGCCTGTTTTTGAAATGCAGACTTCAGTCTTCATACATAGAAGATTATTTGACCTGAGACAGGAGAAACTGTCTCAGATGGCTTCCTGCCTAGGTGTGTAGGTTTAAAAATTAATTTGAGATCCAGTTTGCTGAGGTGAGATAACTGATCTACTCAGGTGAGGACTCAGTGATAGGACATTTTAGCACCAGTGGCACAAGGTACTCCTGCGTTTTAACTGTGCTGGATATTTTTTTTTGTGTGGTGGTGCTGGGGCCTCATTTCTATGGTTTGAAGAACAAAACAACTTTTGCAATTTCTTTGAGTTAGCACGATCAGTTTCCTCATTTGACTCATTGTACAGACCCACAAACAATTGTGTTGGCACAGCTCGGGGAGCAGCATGCTGTATTGCCTGGGCAGGAATGAGTGGTAGAGACCAGGAGAAGAAGAAAGCCTGGAAATATGTTGTCTGTGGCAATATCTTCAGCTAAACATATCACCAAACAATAGTCTCCCAAGAGACGGAAGCTCTCCTGAAGCTGGCGTGGTTATTTTAGGATTCTCTTTCAACACGAAGAAGCAAGGAATGTGCCCCCAGACACATACAAATGGCTGCAGAGCTGGTAGGACCAAGTAAGGCACGCAGGGCTTTGCACTGGGTGCATTTATCACAGGTGCCAATTGCTAAGGATACCTGGGCAAAGCAATGATCTCAACCTGTCAGACTCTAAAAGTGTGCCAAAGCAGTTGGTATCCTCTGAGTTACATGTCTATGGGACTCTTCCAGCAGACAGCTATAGTATTGTCAGCGCGTGGAGTGTTGTGTTTTGTGGTGTTTTTTTTTTTTTTTTTAAATAAAGGACATGCCTAGACAGAAGTAAGCCTCGGGCATTCCTCCTTCCAACATCACATTCATTTCTTGCAAACTTTCACAATCCTGCTTTTTAAAATTCTAATTGAAATAACTGCGTGCTTTATAGCTGCATCAGCAACCTTCCATGAAAGAGTGCCAGTATGTAAAATTGTTAGAAATAAGGAAACTGGTTGCTTTTTTTCTTAATGGCTAGCTTTTCTCTCTCCTCTCTAGGTTTTGGCACCTGTTTTTTGGAGTATTTTCACTTCTTTATTGCCATACTGAAACATTTTCTACACACAAATTGGCTGACCTTTTTATGGTTTGATTATTTTTTTTTGTTGTTATTGTTGCTGGATATTTGGATGCACCCATCCTGCAAACTGTTACACACCTGCTTTAATACTGAATGGCTCGTGCTACTGTAGACCCTTGGCATTCAAAGCTGTCTCTATGGCCAAATTTTAACAACATCAGGGACTAATGGAGCTGTTTGAAAATCCATTGAAATACATGACTGTCCACAGGCAGCACTGGGCTTTGTTTTGGGGCCTATGTGCACTGTCTGTGTAAGAGTACTGAGGTCTGGGAATGCTGGCAAAAGGCAGCATTTCAGAATATTCTGGTTTTCAGCCTCACTCTGCTAATTAGTCATTATCTTTGTGTTTTTAAGTAGGCTGCAGCTTACCTCACTAGGGCACTTTTGTCTGCATACTCTAAAAAATGGCGTGCTTTATGTGCTTATTTTGGTTTCTTTACTTTGGAAGAAAGTTTTATTTGCCTGTCTCTTTTTCCCCTGCGCCCACTCTCTTTGTCTTTTCAAACTTGCAATCTTCATGGGACAGTAACTATTTCTTTAATCTTTTGTCTGCATTCAATTAGTTTCCATAATTTCTCTAAACAGTTTTCTAACTTGATCCGAAGGTTTTTTATTAGACTACTACCATATTTTTCCTCTGCTAACAAAGGATTTGATTGCTTGCTTTTCAGATGCTGAGTGAGAATCTAAGAGGAGAAATGACTGTTGTACCCACAGGAGCCAAGATCTCTCTGAGAGATAGCAAGTTTATTCAAGTGATTGCCAAATCTCTGAGTATCAGCAGCAAGGAGGTATATACTTAAATATTTAAAATTGACCACATGTAAAGCTGTAAACTCAGTTAAATGAACCTAGCTTAAAGATGGATGGCAAAGCTGAAAGAAAAATGGGACATTGGAGCCTTTATTTTTTTATTTAATACCGAGTGTCCTAGCTAAACAGTTGGGTTAAGGAGAAAGGACACAATGACAATCATAACATTAAAATGTTTTTAATTAGAAACATATTAACTTCCCCCCCCCTTTGTAACTCCATCTTGAGTATTTTCTTGGCTGGCTGGTTGCAATTACAAGCCTCAGACGGTTGCTGTAATTCAGGGTATCAATGATATGAAAAAGTGCTTTGTATTTTTGTGGTCAAATGTATTGACAGTTTGGAGCAATCCAAATAATAATGGGTAAAACAGCTTAATTGTTCACGCAGTCATAGAAGGAAGTGCTACACAAGTGTAATTTGTGGTGCCCAAATAAAAAATCAGAAAATATAGTATTGGTTGTAAGATGCAAGTATTTGCTTTTCTCTTGGCTTGTTTTCAGGCAAGATGGGAATTTTAATAGTGAATGAATACTGAACGTGTGGTTCTTCAGCAACCGTGAGAAAGGAGGGGATATTTAGGGGGCCCATAGGGCTTGCTAGTGGAGGCTTCAAAGTACTATCCGAAGAATCACATGAATGAAGCCGATCCAGTCTTGAGGAGACCAGACTATATAGTGTTTTCCAACTCCAACTGTCTTACTGTACTGATGTGCAACTATGGCAGTGCAGAGATAGTAATTAGTGCATGCACCTTAAATGGTGTATATATAGATATCAAGTAATTATAGTCTTGCCAGGGAGGAATATAAATCTTATGGATGTGAGGCTGACAAAATGTAAAATAAACATGAGACTTTTTCTTGCCAAGAACTAAATGCTACCATTTTTAAATATCCAACTGACTAATTTGGAAACTTTACATGAAAGCAAGGGCAATGTTTTTATGACTTGGACATCAATCACATTAGAAGTGAGGCTGGTATTAAATGTTTAATTTTATTTGTTTCTCAGGAGTTAGAAGCTGTAAGAGATGCATTAATTCCACCTTTGGCTTGTGCTGCAGCTAAACTGGGTGACATAGACGCACTAAGAGCCATAGCAGAAATGGTAATGTAAAATTAAGTTTTTACAAAACACTGATTTTTTTTTTTTTTTAATAGCACTGCAATTGACAGGAGGAAGCAATGCTCACTGGGAAACAACTACTTAAGTCTTGAAATCAAAGTGCTTTGACTAATGCAGTTGTTTTCTGGGATACTCAGTCTTTGCCTTTCAAAACTGGTGTGTTCTTTCCCCTATCTAGTTCTCAACTGTTTACATTTTCTTTTGAACTGCGAAAATACAGGTAAATGAAAACGCAAGTTCTTATCTGCTAACTTTGGAATACTTTAAAATGCTTTGTGCTGCTTTCTTTTGCTTAACTTCATGTATATTCATAGTATCCAGCTTTTGGATGTAAATCTGTCATGACTGGAAAAAAAAGGAGCTTTAAAATTATATTTAAGCAAAAGACAGCGTAGTGCTAATTCAGGATTTTTGGCTGTCTCCATAGCTCTAGCCTGGGTTATACCTGGAAAAAAACACAGGCATGTCACATATTGTTCTTTACACTTTTTTTTTTGACTTTGCCTTGGTTTACCCTACTCATGAGACTTTGGTGATGCATCTCGAGAAAGGATAAATATATCTTGAAAATAACAATAACCTGAGACACGTAAAATTAGCACATTATAGGCACAAAGCTGCTCTATGTACCACAATAAAAAGCCTACCTGAAAGGGCTGTAATGAGAACATGTGTAGAGGTGGGAACATGCAGAAGGTGGAATAAATATCTTTATTGGTGCATAAAACACTAGAAGATAAACTTTAGGTTTGCTAAGCTTAACATTTTGATGGCAGGATTAAAATGGGGTATATGCATCTACTGTTGTACCAACAACTTAATGTACAGAAATTATCTTTTTAGCATGCGAAGGAACTATTGTTTTGTAGGGTGGAAACTTGAGCTGTGGAGACTACGATGGCCGAACCCCACTTCATATTGCAGCTTCTGAAGGGCATTTACCATTAGTTGAGTATTTGTTGACATCTGGCGCAACAGTTTATGCTAGAGACAGATATGGATCTACCCCACTGATGAATGCGATCAAGTTCAGGTAACAAAATAATTCATATACCACTCCATCTAAAGTTTATAAACCTTCTATCATTTTGGATTTAAAGTGAATCCCTGTGTTTTGCTCTTGTTTTGTCTTAGCAATTGTGTAAATGACAGCAGTTAAAATAACACAAACCAGCTTCATTTCAAAGGATGTGAGTAGACTAAATGAAAAGATTTTTTTTAAATAATATGAAATGAAAGCAAACTACATAGTGTGCATGCAGAATTATAGCATAAAATAACTTGTTGCTGCCTTCCCGCCAAGACTTTGTCCATAATTTCAGGGCTCCACTCTTTGTTATGAGGCTTCCTTAAAAAACAGCCAAACTGATCACTCCTTTTGACTGTCAGAAGTGAGAGTGCAGGACCAAGGGCTGTCTGTTTCTTTCTGCCCTCCCCTTTCTCATCAAGACCAGACTGTTTCTATTGGCACAAAATATACCGGTAGGTTGACATGTTTTAATCTTTCCCTTCCACCAGGGCTTTCCTGAGTCTCCTGCTGGGCGACTGTTTTTTTAATTTTTTTTTCCACCCACTCATAGTTATATGGGATGGTAGCATGGCCCTGCCCACTTTGTGGATTTCCTCTTCCTTTTGGTCTGGATGTCAGCAGTTCTTGAATGGTGGTCATGGACATGAGATTTACTGGTCTTTTCCATATTGTATAGTTTAAGGAATGGCCATAGCACAGAATACAGAAGTTATCAGTTATCAAAATTTAATTTTAAAACAGTTTATATAGCCTGGGGAATTCATAGAGCCAGTGGTCTTCTAACATGTTAGAAGCTGCATGCCCTAATCTCTTTGTGTTTCTTTGATCCACTTTCAGCTTCTTATCTCATATTCAGTCTGTATAATGGCAGGAGAGAAGCTTTTTCTGTGAAGGAGCTTGGAGTGATAGAATTTTCATGGTCTACATGGATGTCTATCCCCAAATATTCCTAGAGCTTTCTAATTTTGACAAGTTCACCTGGTCTGTCAGGCTGGAGTTAGCTCCTTGGGAGGTCTGATAGTCCTGGTTTTGCATTGGCTGCGGGAATTAACTTGAAGGCTTTTTCTGTCTCAAAGACCAGATGTAGAAAACTCAGCAGTCTCTATTAACTCAAGACTTGAAGTCCTATGTGGCCACACTGTGCTACTGCTGTACCTACTGCATGGTCCCCTATGGCTTTGTAGTTGTTGCTTAATCTCAGGAATATATAACCCCCTCAGTGGCAAACCCTGGAAGTCTTAAAGCAAAAACAAGCCTAACAGCAAATCAAACAAATAACCTCGCAGTTGAATAGACGTGGCTCTGGTCCAATGTGAGAAAATGCTAAAGCATTAGATACCATTAGATGTTCCTGCAAATCAGGCACCTACCTTTTTTTACCGCACCCATCTACTGCCTGAGGAATTTCACATGAGCTTGTTGTTTGGATTCCTCAGCATTGCCACTCCTACATTAGACTCCTACTGTGACTCTTCAGCTCTTTAAAACTGCACACCCATTTTGATATAAGGAATTGTAAAAGGAAACTGCACCATAACCATTTTCAGTTTCTCTTTTTGTTTCTATCGTTGGAATGAGAGGAAGAGTTGACTTAGAACTAATCTCATAAATGTGTATTTATGATCGGCTGTGTACTCACACTGCATTTCACATAGATAAGCATATAAAGGAGAATGCTAAAGATCAGACAGCTGTATATGTGCTTAATTAGATGCCCACTAAAAAGATTTCTGCTACAAAAATATTTAAATTCTATTTATTAAACATCTGTGTGCTGAAAGTGAAGAGATTATCCTGATGCAGTGTACGAAGTAGCAGAGAGGGAAGGGAGAAAACTGATCTTAATGAGCAGTCAATGCTTTAAACTGTTTAATATTGTAACTTTCTCAATTTTACTGAATATTGAATCAGCTTAATCCCATTTTCAGAGAATTAGTATTTGTTTAATTGGCATTTAACTGCAGTAATGTATCCACTCATCTTAAAAATAGCTATCTTCCAGTTTTTCATGTCAAATTTCTCAGTGGCTGCCTTTTAACCTAGCATGAAAATGTATGTAATGATGACTGATTTCTCTTTTCCATTTAATAATTGGTGAAGATGATCAGGAGTTATGTGTCTTCTTAAAAGCTTCTTAACATAGCACTGTCAGCTGGTAGGCCAGCAACTTGATCTATATCAGTGATAGTCTCTTAAATTTTTTTACTTTAAGTGACTGCTTCTTTGTTTCTTTAGATGGTAAAATGTGGAGTTCCTTTCTAAGTAAGAGATAAACTACCGCATTTCCGCTTTTTCATTTGTAACTCTGCAATTTGCATGTAGTCTCATTCACTTTATGCACAAAGCTAAACAGACCACTGTTAATTTAGGCCAGTTGCTTGACATATCAAAATTAGTAGCATTCCTTTAATTTCTTAAAGTACCCTCAAGGCATAATTCATTTTCAAAACAATAGAATAATATTTTTTTAATAACAGAAACTCTCTAAGCAGGAAAACATCTTGAATAAAAATGGTGTATATTTTATGTAGTAAAAACACTTCCATTTACTTGTAGAGCAGTGGTAAAAGGTTGAAAATGGGGAGTTGCTCGTACAGTGCTGTGAGAACATCAGATTAGAGGCAGTAAAATTACCTCCCACGTAAATATGAATTTAAATACTTGATATTTTGCAAGGTTACATTTACATTACTTCAGGAAATCTAAGGCAGAGTGAAAATCTAACCACTGCTGACTCCAGAAGTGTGCTGAAGCCCATCTTTACAGAATTTGAGCATAAAATTCCCGCTGATACCGTGCAGAAAACCAAACAAGTGAAACTAAGCTGATCCTGCTGTAACCATTCCAGTTGCTAAGGGGAGCAAGTGTTAAAAAGAATGAAGCCAGTCAAGTTTGGATATACATTACACCTGCATTTCTTTAAAGAGAGTTAGTGGAAGGGGTGAACCCTAAGGCCCCAATCCTGCAAACTCTTACATGCATGTTAATTTCACATGTGTGATTCATCCTTTTGAAGTTGATTCTCTCTTAATAAGTGTCTGCCAAGTCAAGGCCAGAGATGATATGTACTGTATGGCACCTTGATTGCTGTGAATTCAGTTCACTCTTGTGAACTGGTAAAGTTCATGTGTCTCTTTCTGGAACTTAACCTGAGCTCATAACAGTGATTGTTGAAGACCACAATGAAATTTTTATTTTTTTTGCGATTAATCCATGGAAATATTAGTATACACTGGGGTTTTTATCTCCAGTCTTATCAATAAAGAAGTCTATCAGAGAGGAGATGCTAGAAACACTTTTTGTCTAGTTGGTTTTCCTTCATAGAGCAGATGAGTGACAGTAGTATTATCAAAAAGCTAATTTAAGATATGCAAAATACCATTGTTTCTATAGCCTGTGTCTGACCAAGAGCCACGGTTTGGTAACAGAGCGCACTAAGAAAAGAGGCAGTCAGAAATAGTTCATAGGTGACCATAGCTCCTCCTAGTTTTGCTTATGAGATGAGGTAGCCTGGACAAGCAGCTGTGCACCCCAGGCTGAGATGGTAATGTTGGCCTTTCCTCTACACTTTGAACTCTCATTGTCAGCAGTAGCTATGCTCTTGGTTTTGAGCTGTCACCTTAGAACGGGAATGTCAACTGCTGCCAAGAAGTTCATGGCTCATAATATTAGCTGAACTTCAGCTAAACTGACCCTTGTGAGGTTTTTGTAAAGCTGCAGGAGAGCAGCACTTAGAGAAACAACTTATAAAGATAAATGTGTCTCATGTACCTAAGACATAATAGTATCAGAAATTCACAGCCAGCCTCTTGAAGTATGAATAATGCTCTTGTGGTAGGTACAAGGCAGCAGAGGTGGTAATCTGGATAGGGTTTAAGTTTCTGCAGAATGTAGATACATTTGGGTGCAAGTAGGAACAAGCTGTAGTGCAATTTATGTCCCGCATAGTTTTCATGTTGAGTGATGGGAATGCCAGAGGTGGTCCGTTTGCTTTCTTGGATGGATCTACTCTTCATAGTCACAGTGCTAAATTTAACACTTTTAAGTTGCACATTATTATTTTTCCCTATTCTTCTCCCTTACCCTTCACTTAACAAGCAATGGTACACAACACTTCCTCTTCTTCCCACTATTCACAACATGATTTTGAATGATTCCTAGTCGTTGCATTTCTATTTAAAAATGTTTTATGTTAAGTATTTATTGTAAGCACTGTTAGTTTCAATGCTTAAAGATTTATTTCAAACCACTTTTTTTTTCCTCATTTAACTTCCCTCTATTAAATATGGGGGTAAATGCCCCCCCAAATGTTTGTATCAAAGATTGAGAGTCCCACTCGGAGTAGTAATATCTGCGTGGTGTAGGTGAAGTGCTTTTCTGGAGGGACTCTCACTGCCAGCAAGGAGCAAATAGTTACAGTAGGGGAAAGGAAAAGCCTGTCTCTTGGCTGGAATCCAGAGATACGGACCTCATGGGGGGAGCACACTGAGGAAAAGTACCACACATTACATGCTTTACTCCCTTTTAGCTTTTAGTGCTGTCCCATAGCAAAGCTTTTATTTTAAAAAGCTCTAGTTTCAGGCCGTGCGTTCAAGTATAAGGTAGGAAATGAGGAATACTCTAGAGCAATCAGTGGAGAGTAAGCAGACACTCCCCATATTCAGTTCTGTACCCAGCATGAACTAGAGTGAACAAACATGTTCTACTTCAATCTATTTTAGCTCAGATTTATTTTCAGCTAATTACTATTCTGCTTAAGAGTGAAAAAATAATAATAAAAAAAATCATATGTGTAGAATGCATTTTCCACCACAGATTGAAAAACAGGAAGCTGTGCTATTATTTGCTGGCTCAAGGAGATGCTTGTGGATGACTAGCCGTGTTGTAAGGGATCCACCTGAGAAAATATTTTAGATAACTGAACAAACATGCAGTATATGCCATTCTAGCAATGCTTTGCCATGAAACAAAGAAATATTATTTTTTTTTTGGCTGTCAGTTGAAACAAAGTACAATTTTAAAAAGTCTGTCTGGTAGGTTAAATAATCAAAAGCAAATAAGCAAAAATTTTCCTATAGCATCTGTACAATTCTTTGTTTAGTTTATAAGTAAGATCTTATATGAAACACAGAAGCTCACATAGGCTTAACATAGATAACAGTAAAGTAACTTCCCATTCAAGGTAGCTTCCTAAAAAGAAGCAGAGGAATTAGATAAGCAGTTTAGTCCAGTTCTAAAGTGGAAAGGCCCATGGCTACCTCCAAAAAAATGCAAGTGATTAAGCAGAACAAATATCTGAGCTTGGGTTTAATTTTTAATAAACACAAATGGGTTTTTAGGTAATGGGTTGTGAAAATGTGTGCTTTTGTGGGAGGTTCATGAGAACACTTGCAACAATGTTGAAGTCCTAAAAACCTGATTAGCTTCTATATTAACCTAAAGATTCATTAGTTATCTGCAAGACAGTTTTATTTGACTGATACACATGGGCATTGTATTCTGTAAAATACAGGAATGATGCTATGCAATAAATGTCCTCACTGTTTGCATGCTTTTCAATCGCTAATGTTTCAAGTATTACATTAAGCTAGCACTAAGGTAAAGCAAATAAAAATTCTTTGAAGAGAAGGGGATGCATCCCTTTCATTTTCAGACGTGAACTTGATACTTCCATTAGCTTAGTATGCAAATAGTGGGTTTTTTTGATAGGGAAGGCAGATCTGTTTACTACATCTATCACCTTTGGGAAAACTCATTTGTTCTCTGATGGTCATAAATATCATATAAGAACTTTGACTATGTATTGTTGTATATGTAATGCCAGATTTAAAGGCAAAAAAACCCTAAAAAATAGACACTCTCTCTGTTTTTTTCTATTCCTTTCAAAAAGGCACATACAAGTGATTAATATGTTACGAGAAACAGGAGCACACCTTTCAAGCCATGACTTGGAGAACATTGGAACAATACTCTGCAGGTAAATATGATATAAGGTGAGGTGGCCCTAAAACTGGGATGGAGCAGGATGATTTGTCAGAAGAGACTCTCGGAATGGATAACAGCATGTAGACAGCCTCCAAGAAACATTTGGGTTCCTGGAATAAGACACGGCTTTTTCTGTGCTAGACTAATAATAAGGAAACAAGCAAAGTGATGAAATTGAGAATCAAGTCTGTGTAGGAGCAGCAGTAACTTGAGAGCTCCAAAGTAGGGACTATTGTGTGGATAAGTGAACTGGAAGCAGATATGCCCCATTTTTTTTCCAAGCACTTAGAGGAAGGGTGAGGAGGAGGTTGTGCAAGGTGTGATTTAATAGTATCTCTAACATTGAATAAAGCTGTACAAAGTGCATCATTTTTATTCTCTTAAAATCCACTTTTCACTCACATGGGAATGGTTTCTACTCTAACTAGCATGTAACACTGCTTTTAATAATAACTAAATCAAACAGACGAATGGATTTAACCCCAAAACTTTAGAACAACTGCTCACCATCTCTATATTTAATTTTTAGAGGATATAATCTTCTGTTAAAGCTGTTTGGTTTGGTTTGGTTTGGGTTTTTTTCCATACAGGAGCTTTTAATATATAAGGTGGTTTAATGGTATGGAGATATATAATGAAAACAAATAGATGCTTGATTTTATTTTTTCTAGGACTGGTCCTGAATTTACAAATTACTCTGAAAATTTTACGAGGGTTGGTTATATTTCTTAAAATTACTTACATTTTTTTACTTCATTTCTCCTTATCTTCTATAAAAGAAGCAGAAAACCCTGAGTACTGGCTTTTATGTCAGGATTTATCAGGAAACCATGAGACTTGTAGGAAACAGCCAGTACTGTATATTGGCTACAAAACCACAAGGTCAAGGTAAAGCTTATGTGTGTTCTGTATAGAGAATGGTCTGTCTTTTCAGTATTTCTGGAATCAAGAAATACTAGCCGGAGTGTTTCCGTTGTTGTAGCACACTCAGAGGAGACTGGGTAATAACACTTTTACCATGAATTTATAATATGCACATCCCAGGGCACTGCAAGTGATAGACCAGAACTAAACCCTTGGCCTATTTTGTTTTCATTGGCCAGGAAGGTGAAATGAGTGGCTTAGGGCATGATATTCTTCTGCAAATAAATTGGCACCTTATTTAGCCCTGGTGCCACATGCAAAACCAGTTTGGCTAGCTGACCTATGTCCAAAAACAAAAACCAAACCACCACCACCACCACCAAAAAAATAATAAAAAAATAAAAAGAAGAGAACAAGGGTCCTTTAAACAAAAAGTGGTTCTGAGGTAGTGTTTTACCACATTTTAAGGAGGATCATGCACCCTGCATTTGTATTGCACAGTCTCCTGTTGTTCAAAGCTGATATTTTGATAATAAACATTTAAGGTATTTTGAATTTGCATTGATGGTAATACATTTAGTATAAAACCAATGTAGGCCTTCCAAATAGAGGGTGAGAGCACCCATATGTGCAGAGGCTGAATGAGGACTTGGCATGGTGTGGCGCACTCAGGGTGAGAGGGGAAGAGGCTCTCCCACCTCTGTGCTGCTCAGGAGCCAGGCCCGTGGCTCTCTCCCAGCTTCCAGCTGGAGTCGCACCTGCAGCCAGAGGCATGTTCACTGGCAGACATCACTGCGTGGCCTGTAGCAGGGGCACAGCCAGCCTAAGGCAGTGGTCAGGCTTCAAGATGGTGCTGAAGTATCTGTGAATGGTGGCTCTTCCTACATCCCTCCTGCAGGGCTGAAGGGCTTGCTTTCCTTTTACTGTTTTAGAGGGCCTGGCATAGTCTTTTTTGCACCAAAGTGGATTTTTTTTTTCCACAGAGCATTATTAAGATGCCTATAAGTTACTAAACCTGAGGTACTGGTGTTTGCCCTCCTGACAGAATGTCTCAGATACTTCTGGAGTATCCTTAGATGACCTGACAGATACGCTCATTTTTCCAGCATGCTCAGGCTTACTTCTCTGTCCTACTTCTTACCTCCTCCTTGAAAGCCTTTTCTTTGCAGGCACTGGCACCCTCATGGCAGTCAATGTGTTCACATGGTCAAGCTGCTTATAGAACAAAGTGTTTATACCATCTTCTATCTTCTATGCTGTAATGTGCTTTAAGCTGCAATTTGTACCAGCCTGAATTTGGCAAGTCAATAGGTGAACTTTTAAGGTTTAGAATGACAAAGCTCTGAGTTCCTGCTCTTGGGTAACTTCATTTTTTTCTCCCGTACAGTTCTTTCTGAATTATAAAGTATAATCATGTTTTCCCCCTTGCTGCTTACATATCCTCAGATGAATGCTGTCTCCTCGGCTTACAAACATGAAGCCTTTCAAAATCAGCAACTTTCAGAATAAGATGGCTCTTCAGTTTAACATAAACTTGGGGGGTAAGGATGGAGGGGGAAGAATAAAAATGCTTCTGCAGGAATTAAGACCAAGCTTTTAATGCCTGCCATCTTTGAAAGAAGTTTGTCTCAACTAGAGATGTAGAGATTCTAGTTGAGAACAGCACTCCCAAATGTTTTCAGGATAGAACCAACCATGCCTTGAGCTGGACATTTAACTTGCTTTTTGAGGATTTTATTTAAAATTTACATATAAATACACCTATACATTTACATATACCTAAAAAAAAAGTATATATCTTTTCTGATTGCTTTGTGTAGACACTTAAAATGGAGAGTCACTGAAAAAGCAGAGCTGTGTATCCCTGGAAAAGATGAAATCCTAGTACCTGATGAGGCAGGAGGGAGCCCCAAAGTGTCATTTCACTGTGCATATTACTTCATGGATGTGGAACTGCATTGGCCTATGTTCTCCTAAACCCTCTGAGACCAGAGCAACTTTGCTTCTGGTACCTTGACAGTAACAGAGTACCCCTAAAATAACAGCTCCTGTAACTGAGTTTGCTTGATTCTAGCATGACAGGAGGCCCCAAATCAGTGTGATTGTATTATCGCTGTTCTTGATATCTTAGCTCTGTCATCATCATGGCTATGTTAGACAAGCCAAACTGTGAAACGGGTACATTGATAGGTGGCATACCTGGGTTTATCTGCTGTAAATGGTATCAGTTAGAGGTTAGTAAAATGTGTTAAGTAGTTCTTTGTCAACAAAGCAGGTTTTAAACATCCTGATCAGTGTATATTGAAGTTACTTTTATTCCATTTCGTGCTATAAAAATAAAGGACTTGCTTAGAGGATGCACTTGTAGTTGGTATTGCTGGCATAAATCTTTGAGAAAAATACAGAGCAAAGGTCCCTGTAATGTATGTTGAGAAGTCCTGTGTATATTTGACTATATGAAGTACACTTACAGTGTATAAAGGAAATACAGATGTGTATGGCTGGACTATGGAGATCTGGAACTGAAGAAAATGTTTTGTGCTTTTTCTCGATTGTGATTAGTATGTATCTTCTGTTTAGAGTGGTATCTAAATTTTCTCACAAACTACATCACTTTTTGTTCTCTGGGTCACAGTTCCCATAGAATACATTTCTCACTTGATCAGTAAGTGACTGCTACAGAATTGAAGATACTTCTGTGTATTTGGATTGCTCTAATGTCAGGGAAGGAGACCACAGTTTTGACCTCTGGCAATGTGGGTGAAATTGCTCTTTCTGAACAGGTGCTATTAGGCCGTTAATTTTCAAGTGCAGTAGTCCTTGTTTGTTGCTTACAGTGACGCTAGCTGAATTGCCCTGGGCATACAGATTGGTAATATTTCTAAATGTGCTGGTCTTTGCCCAAAGTGGTTTCTGCTTGGCATGTGACTAACGATGAGATTCTGTTAGGCAAATACCATGCTTTCCTGTGCAGTGTTGGAAGTGCTTGTAACTCTTATTTGCTATGTAGGCTTCTTGCTTGTTCCTTAATTCTGGGACATTCCAGTGTCAACAGCAAGAGACTTGTCTTTGTAAACAAAGCTAATTCTTGTGTTCCAGAAAGTGGCTGCTAAGCAATTTCTCACCTGCTTTACTAATGCTTACACTACTTTACTAACTGCTTCTGAGGGGCATTTTTTGTGATGGCAGCTTTTATTAATGATTTATTGATCCTTTTATTTGTAACGTCAGACTGAAGCACTGTTAAACCTTATAGCACTTCCACTCCCCAAAGGCCCCACTTGTAGGTCTGCCCTCCCTCAGGGTTGGTGGTGTTTCATGGAGGAACACAGACAGACATCATTTGCTTTCCCTTTTCGTGCCCAGCCTCTGACACTGCTACAAGCAAAACCTTCTCTCTGACTTTCCCCTCAGACTACTGCAATTAGAGGCTTCCACTCCCCTGAAAACATTTTTTTAGGTACTTAAAGAGATTTAATCAACAACAGAAGTGATTTCAGCCTAGCAGAGAAGTGAATGCTGCAGCCCTGCTTTCAGGGTTTTTTCCATAAGCTTACCTAACTGTCTGCCCCTTGCATCTTCCAGCCTTCACTCTCTACCAGGTCTGCGTGGCTTAGTTGTCAGACCCAGGAGCCCATCACCATCCTTCATCCCTGGTGCCAGCAGCATGCTGTTCTCCCACAGCAAGCACTGTTTAAGACAGAAAACTGAACTTAATAAGCTTGGTGAGGGTTCCCCCTCTCATAATGAAATTCAACCTCACTTGATGACTATCTGTGTGGTTCTGCTGTGAAACGATCTGTAAGCACACAGCAAACAGCTCTGAAGCCTGACAGATGTTGGTATCTTGAGAACACTGAAGATAGTCCTCCCAGCCTTCCTGTCAGTTCAGCCTGTCCACAGGATCAGTACAGGTGGTCAAGCTTTTGATTATATATAGGCTGTTAGCACTTCTTTTACCAAAATAAAAGTTAGAAAATGAACCTTAAGTATTATGGATGATACTACCAGCAGATGCGTGATGAAACAATCTGGTGTACATTCCTCTGAGAACTTTAGCTCACTTATTTGTGTATGATTAATTTTGATTCTTGACATTGCTTGTTATGCATGGCAGATAGAGGCAATCTTTAGAAGGCTTTTTTTTCTTGATGCCCATTTAAGTCTTACAAATTATCTTATAAAACTCAAAAAATGTACCCGAGTTTACTGTCCAAGTGATATCTCATAAGTATGTTGTCATAATTTCTGATGGCAAATGTAGTTATGCAAACTTGTGAAGGGGGTTTCTTACAGGCACACTGATTGCTAGCACATCTGCTTGTGCTCTCACTGCATCTTGATTTAGCCATTGCCCTCCCCCCAACTCATTTCATGACATAAATATTGTGTTGTGAAATATGAAACTGCAGGACTTTTTTTTTCCCCTTTGGTCATAGTCACACCCACTATGTGAAACTAGCCTGTTGTAAGTACTTATAGCACAGCCCTATTAATTTAAGGAACTGATTCATCAAGCTGTGTTGCTTGCTCAGCTATTCAAAGCTGTTGTAAGAGTGTTCCTTTACTTACCTCTCTGCCCTGGCAGCCATGTTGAGTGTGTTCTGGTTCAGCCTTTGCCTGCTGAGCTAATTGACAGGACCCAGGAGCACAGGGAAATGGACTGAAAGATTTAGAACCAATATTAATTATTCTTTTTCCAGCCTTACAGCTAAAGGCGATGTGGATGGGCTGTATGCCTGGTACCTAGCTGGTGCAGACCTCGAGCAAACTGGTTATGATGGCAGGAATCCCCTACAAGTAGTAAGTGTGCACACAGCTGTACTCTGTATGGTGAGCTACCTTTACAGGTCAGAATGCATGCTGTTGGATAATATTAGTTTAGGCAAAGTAAATGCTACTTTGAGGACTATAAATGGATTTGAGTTTGTAACAAACTCAGGTCTGGTGCTGTTCCAAAGTAATACATCCTTGGAGACAGAATTTTCTCATCTATGTCATAGGAATTAAAATTTAAATTGGATTTTAATAATTTTGTGGTAACATATTCTTACTTCCCACAAGTAAGTATTTGCATGTCCTGATGTACAGGATGGCAGGATTTATTCATATTTCTACTTACAGGCAGAGGCTACAGGGCATAAGGAGGTTCTTGACTTCTTTAGAGGAAAGCAGTAAAGAAGGTAAGATCTTGTTTTCAAGTGCTAGATTTCTGAGAGGTACAGATCAGCATAAACATGCATTAAGGGGGATTTTGTACTTAAGCCCTAGTTCACCCTTGGGCATCTGGGCTCAGCTGCTGTCCCTGCCTTAGCTTCTGATTTGACTCTTGAGTACTTTAATGCTTTGGGGCTAATGTTTATACCTCCTTCTGCCTGAGCCTGGAAACGTTTGGGGTTTTTTTATGGTGCATTCCACAGTGTGGTTCTGAACTTGGTTAAGAATGTAAAAGCTACCCAAAAATAAAACCACTGAGGGCAGCAATGTCTTGTTCTGTTTGCCCATTGCAATACATTTCTCCTCTGTCTTACCTGCATTAGAGACGAAATGCCTTTTATTGGCCACTTTACCAGGCCTGGTGTTCCAGGTGCAGTGCCCACAGCACAGGAGCATAACCTTCCGCAGTAGACCTGCAAGGCGATCAGAGTCAGGCTGCACGGCCTCCCACCCGGGAGGTGCTACAGTGGTACCTACCACACTTCCACCTGTGCTCTCCCTCTAGATTTTAACGGAAGCACCATACACCAGCCTATCTTCTAGTGTAACCTAGTCAACCACCATGAGAAACCTGGGGCAGATTGGTAATAGATGGGAGTTGGCTGTACTACACACACCGACGGCAGAAGGCTCTTTTTCAGCAGAGAGCTCTGCCGAGGGGTTGCTCCCCCTGCAGGCATGGGATAAGGCAGTGCCATGGCCTCTGTCTTACTCAGACCTCAGATGTAGCTGCCTGGTTGTTTCTGACACAGTCGCAGCATTAAGCTCTCTTGCGCTGCAAACATAAAAGGTGTGTTTCCCTAGCTCTCTGCATTTGAGGCAGGTGGGAGCCTTGTGTTCAAAGCATCAGATCTGATAAGTCTCTCTATAGGAAACTTGTTGGGGCGTTTGACCTTGTCTGGTGCTGTGCTGTAACTGGAGACATTTAGAACACTTCCCTTTCATACATCACTCTGATGCAATATGTTGTTGATTTAGATATCTCTTCTCCAGTACACTAGCAAGTCTAATCCCAATTTAAATATGGGGAGGAGTTGATCTCCTTATTAAGTTAACACAAAGTTAAATTAAACATTTTGTCACATCCATTGCTACTTTGCCACTTTTGTGTTTTATTTGATGAATGTGAGTGTATTTGTGTGTATATAATTGGGAACTCCTGATTTTTGAATGTGTATTGGTCTAAATGGACATAGGACAAAATCAGGGGAGTTTTGCTTTCCATAAAGTTTGGACAGGGTTCTGGTTTTTAGCTGATATAGAAGGATCAGATATAATTGCAGTCTCAAGCATTTAAATGGAAGTTTTCCAGCGTCCAAGATGAAGGTGCTAAAAATGCATTCAGAATGAGTTGTGTTGCAAAGGGATTTCCATTTTCAGTGAAATAGGTCTGAAAAAGTAACTTTTCTTTTGCAAGTGGGGGAGTGAATGCATTAAATCCTCAACTCCTTCATGGATCATCTCTTAATTCCTTTGGACTGAGCCACTGGTAGTGTAGGCAGTCTGAACGAAGTCTTGAATACCGCATGAGAACTTGCTTGACAGGCTACAAGGTAATCTTCTCTCAGAAAGGTTTTGGATACTACTTGGTTCTAAACATCCATTTTCTCTTTCTCCAGAGCCTGTAGAAGATGCTTACTCCTCTTCAGATATGCCAGCTGTGAAAATTAATGGTGTTAAGCAGTTATGGGAGGAAAGGAACGATAGTAGCTGCACTTGGAGCATACAGGAAAGCTAGAGCCTAGAAATGTTCTTTATTTAGGATCACATTAAGTTCTTACTGATTTTCTAAAAATTATTTGCTGCTTTATCTTTTAATCACTTTTTTTAAGGAAATTTTTATAAACAAGCAAGGCTGGAATGTATTGCCCATACTGTGCACCTTCTGTTTTTAAAGAGGCCTTTTGAATCTTATGTTAAATCAATGAGGACAGTATTGCAGGCATAGCAAATGGAAACGCTGTGGTGACTTCATACTGGTGGGGGGAACAAACAAACAAACAAAACCCAGAAAACAGTGGATTGTGCATTTCTGGGTTCCAGCTAATAAAATCTCTGAGGAACAATGTTGGTTTCACTTTGTCTGTTTTTTTGCAATGGCTTGTATCACTTTAGTTGCAATTACAGCAATTGTGAGTGTCAGTGCAAACAATTGAATCAGTCATGGGCATCTGCCTGCAGTTGTGTACTAATCTTCACCAATGTGTCACTGTAAAACCCCACTTGAGTAGGAAGCAGATGCCATAAAGCATGTTTGTGGGACTGTCTGAGTGAATTGATTGTTTTGTATCTAATAGCATCTTTCCCACATCCTGACCGGAATATAATCAAGATTGCTACATGCTGGACACATAATTCTTTGGACTGTAAATGTGATCTCAGTATTAACAGACCCCAAGTTTAAATTCCCAACACTTTCAGACTAAAGAAAAAAGAGATAGAGATATATATCTGTCTATCTTTACAGCTGTGTCTGCCCTAGAATATGTAAACATAAAGAATACTTCAGGCAAATGCATATATTGGAGACGGTTACTTTTAATTTCACCTACAGCTTCTGCAATAATCTATTTGGATTTTCTATCTGCTTCATCTGAAGGGAATCTTTGAAGTGCAGATAGTTGTTTTTTGGTTTGGTTTTTTTTTTTCTTTTTCCTCTTTATACTCTTCAGCCTTCCCACAGCTATTCTTATCATGGAGAAAAGCTTCATGGACTACTTGCTGAGCCTGCTAGTATTAAAGATTCTCAAGGTATGTTGCATATCACTTCCCCCTTAAACAAGGTAACTGTGCATGTAGTCTGAGGAAACGCTGTATGCACTCTAGTTAAAAACAACACAAATATAAAAAACGTGATTTTTTTTTTTGAATGTGAGTAGTGTACCTCTTTGCTATCATCACAAAAATTATAACTATGCTGTCTCATTATGAAATAAGTGATATTATATAGCAATAAACATGATTTAGGTTGAATAAAATGAATACTGAATTAGATCTAACATTAAAAAAATCCAGCTTCAAAATTAATCACCTTTTTGGTGTCTTATCTGTAAATACATAAAGGCCATGTATGTGACAAAGTAATGTTTGTAGAAATGTTTATGATCGGGAGAAAAAAAACGTGCACAGGCTCTTACAGTATTTTGACCTGCTATCTTAACTCTTGCCTAATTAATAATCTAAAGGTTGATGCACAGACCTAGGAAATCTCTGATAAACTTCTCTGCAAGTGACTTTCTTGGGACTGGAATTTTAGTTATATTTTTTAAATGATTCTTAGGTGCAGTAATTTCTCTGTAGCAGCATCCATTCTTTAATTCTGTACTGCAATGTATGACTGCAACATAATATGGAAGCATCAGTATTTTCCTTATTGAAAAGTATAAGGGTTGATTTGATCTACCAAAAACTTTCTGAACATTATTATGTTCTTATATTTCTAAAATAAAACACCCATCTAAAGTACAAGATATACTTTGGTTTTTTTCTTTTGAACACAGGTATTCTGCTGTGAATTACTGAAATAATAGGCCTTAACAGTAAAACTGAAGGAGAGGGAAGAAAACAGAGAAACCATTTTCTTCCTGCATATGAGCCAGGTAAAGACACAAAGGACACCACTTAGAAATAAGATCCAGTTAGAAAACCTTTAGTTAAAAGCTCATAAAGCTAAAATGAAATGCTTTGAGTCATATTTATGGTGAGAATGAAGCAGTGTTAGCTTCTTTCCGATAAACCTTTAGAGAAATGTATTTCCTATTAATGTTATCTCGCATAAGATAGTAGCAGCTTCCTAGAAAATTTGCCATTTGCCTTAAAACTAGACCGGTATCGAACAAATGTTTTAATGGCATACTCATGAATGCAGATTTAACATTTCTCTGAGAAAGAAGTGGATCTCTTTTATATATGTCAAAATTTCATTCAAGAACTGCAACAGTCTAGAAGTGCGAACAGAAACTGTGTCTAGGGTGCTGCGATTAAAGTGGCAAAAATCCCCAGCCAAGGCCAGAAACCTCAGCTCTTGATTCAGTGTCAGGGATGAACTTCAGTAATGCTTTTCAGATCCTGTGTTTGTCTTGTTTGTCTATTACACCCTTTGCTCCATGCAGTGGATTTAATAATCATAATTATACTCTGTGATAACTCCTAGGCTTATGATGAAGCTATTTGTGTGTGGTAACCCTTAAGCTTTACATAGTCATTTGTCAAAAGCAAAATCTTGTTATTAGCAAGGAATGAAAATTCCACCTATTTGTTTCTACCTATTTGGTTTAGTTACTGTAAGCAGCTGAGTGTCTTTCATTAGTTAATGTATGTTAGACATTCCAGGGGGAGCTTAATTCTTTTAAATATCCTAATTTTTCTCCTTCAGATCATCCCTGAAAAGATCAAATACACTCTTCCTTTTATCCAGGAATCTTCTGCTTGGTAGAGGTTTGCAGATGAAGCAGCTGTACAGCGCCCTTGCTAATGCAAACACACGCATTCTGTTGCTGGGACTAGCTGCAGGTCCATCTCATGACTTCTGTAACAACTCCAGTCACCCATGATGTCCACATACCCTTTCATATCTACATCCAATTATAGATTGTTAGATCTAGCACATACTGTGAAGATCATCTTCAGACCTCTAATTGGCATTTGATACACCGTACCCATTGGAATAGGACGGTAGAAGCTGGACAGACCTAGTTTTGCATTTCTTGGTGCAGAAAAGACCGTATTTTTTAGTATGAGCTTATTGTAACGTAGAGATGACACTTCAGTTTCTGTTAGAAAACAGAAGTGCCTCCCATTCTTTTCCAGCCTCTGTCTAATAATGCAAGTGTTCAGGCTACAGCTTTCCTACAGCCCTGCAAAATAACCAACAGGTGAAATGCTGTGCCAGGAAAGCATGCAAGCTCCTGAGACAGCCTGCTAGTGCTTGAGTGTCAGAGAGGCTGCTGCAGGTCTGTGACCATCCTGTCATATGCAATTTCATCAGTGACTATAGAACACCGTAAAAGCATCATCAGTAACACAGGACTCATAGCTGCTGCACAAATACTGGATTTGTTTCCAGGGCTGAATCTTAAGTTGCAGTGATACTCTGGGAATCAATGCTGGTGCTGGAAACTCTGCTGCCTCTCCACAGAGGAGATGCTATGAATGCCTCCTGTAAAAGTCAAGCATTACATCAATTCTACAGCTTTCTTCACTTGAAAGGCAACACCCAGCTTCCACTTTGTTTCTTTTTCCTAATGATCTAGCTAATACTGCCAGAGGATAGGGACTACTTGGTCTATGTCAGCACTTCTCTAACACTGCAGAAACCAGAGATTTGCACAGCTAACATGCCCAAGTTCCCATCTGATTTGAGTTACAGCTTTCGTTTCCTGAATGCAACCCCTTTCTTTTTTACTGATGTCTGAAAACATTAAGTTTCTGTTTGGAGTTTCTCTTACAAAACTTTTGTGATGGAAGGCCATTCTTAATTATTTGAAAAATCAGCATGTGCTTGCTCTTATTGTATGTCGTCTTGATAAACTGTTAACATCTGTCAAGGCTTGGAGGCCCACTGACAGATTGACTGTCTGATCAGTACTTGCAGACTTCAGCAAGACTTCGGTTATCTGCTTATTCTTCGGAAATTGATAAATAACTCCAGTTCTGCATATCTTAACTTAGAATTGCTATACTAGGGCACGTCTCAGTTGTCTCATAAAAGGATTTTGGTGTTCAGCAATGAGTGATAATGAAATCTGTCATCTGGAACTAAACCCTTTTATCCTCCTCAAATCAGAATTTCTTTGTTTGCAGACTTCTGAATGGTGTGATCTACAGGGATTCTTCCAAAAAGATTGTAATCTGTTTGAAAGATTCCTCCCTTTTTAAGGTGCTTTCAAGCAGTGAAATGTCGAAGGAAGGAAAGGGATCTGACAAGACTAAAAGGAGACAAAGTCCACTTATATACAAAGAATTAATGGATCTATAAAGCTATTAAATTTTTCCATATGTTGTAATCCCCTTCTCTAAGTATCTGATTGTGACATAGGACCTACCACAGCCCTGTAAGAAGTAAAATTTTTTAGTTTCCAGCATCTCAATTTGTAGGTCACTGAGATAAACCTGAAGTAATTGTATGATGGGTGAAAGCAAGAACTTATAAAGAACTGATCAAAGGTGCACAGCATGTGTCATCACTGGCATTGCTGATACATTTGTGCCCCCTCCAAGTGGGCGCTAGTGGCAGTATAATCACCTTCTAAGACTAGTCTTTCCATGATTCTTTAACAATGTTTTATTATACTGTGGTGCTTGACTGCACAGTTGTAACACTGCTTTCATTTCAGTGATGCTTTTCTAAAAAACTACTACTGTAAAAAACTTGTATGTTAATGGAAAATACTCTGGTGAACCATACAAATGATCTGTGGGACTCAAATGTTGCCATCTTAGTCCGTGAGTCAGAATGAAATCTGGTACTACCAGATTTATTATTTGTGCAAAGTGTCTACCTGAAAATTACTTTAGAAACTTCATTATACATACATTTGTTTACCTGTGATCAGGTGAACGGGAAGAGGCAGAAGCCTGTATCTCAGAAGTGGAGCTGAGACACATACGTTGAATTACAGCAACACAATGCAGAGTCTAGCGTAAACCACGCAAAACAGCACCACTTAATATGGCTCTCTTGGAAAGAGCTGATATACATGTCACGGTCAAAGGATTTGGTACTTTGTGTCCAAATCTATGTTGATGTCTGACCAAAATTGCCACTGAGATAACAGAAGGCTGTAGGGGGACCTCAACTCCTCTCAGGCTCTGGGGGCAGAGAAGAGGCAGTGCTCATTCCCCCTCGCCCAGCCCTGCCACAGCTCGCCTGTTTGGGCACGCTCAGCCGGTGCATATCTTTTGCACTCCCACTGGCAGTTTGAGCTTTACACTGGCACCTCCCTCCCACTCTGGGATGCTGCACATCAGAGGGAGATGTCAGCTAAATCCATGGGAAGGTGCCAACCAACAACATCCAGCAGCTTTGCTTTGCAGCCTCCTCCATACACAGGCACTGCCAGGATTCAGCAACGTGTGACCTGATACGTGGCACGTTGCACAAGACAGGAAGAGGCTGAGAGATCGTTCTCTGTCTTGCAGCAGTGATAACTACTACAATAAGTAACGACTGTCTCATGCCACTGTATTCCTTCACACCTTCTCAGCTTCAGAATGGTGGCCAGGGAAGATGTTACCTGACCAGAACTGCTTAATGGTGTATGCGGCATTTCTGAGTGCAGATGAGCACTGTTAATTACATGTTTATGTGCACAATAAATGTGTTTCTTCTGTAGTGCCACCATTGGAGATGCTCTTAGGCTCTTGTCCTTGGTGTTCAACAGCACAGACCCTGGCTTTAAGAGCTTACAAGTGAAATTAGATGAGACGCTGCACAGTGAAAAGTGGTAAGAAAGGGGCAAGAGAATGACAGTGATGTTTATGGTTATTTCTACACCTTGATTTCCAATTATTTAGCACTAAGGGATTAATTATTAGTGTAGAAAGGGAATGATGGTCCTGGGAATTCAGTAGCAATGGTCGCTTACAGCAAAGAAAAAGGAATCTTAATGGCAATCTTTTGTGGAGAGATAAGGAGTTATCACAATTGGAACAGAGTTGTAAATTAATCCTGTCATATGCAAGAAGCTGCTTCACTGGGGAGATTCTCTGAAGGTGATGCCTGTGTACAAATAATTACACTCACATCTTTCAGAGTATGTGACTTCCTGCATGTTTTGCTGTGGATCTTTATGACTGGCACACAGTAAAGGTGGGATTTTGATGCATCAAATTCTTTCTGGGGCACATCTGAATTTCTGATTACCAGCAAAAGGTAAGTTTTGAGTGACACAATTTCCAGCACCCTTGAGGCAAGATGTCCAGCAGAGATCTCTGCTGAATCCCATAGAGCTCCAGGGCTTCAGGACAAAGATGACTGCCTGTTTTCCCTGCTTGCTGACAAGAGTATGATGTGAAATAAATCAGTTTATTTACTTGGACCACTTTGACCAAGCTCTCTGCCCACAACTGTGTCACTATTCACCACTGTTGTTTGGAAACTTGCACATTTAAGGTTATAAAAACCAGAAATATGAGATGCTGCTGAAAATTACCATGCTACTTCAGTGCAAAGTTACACTCCGATTCTCTCTCTTCAAGGGCTTGAACCAGCAAATACTTAGGAAATTTCAATAGATGGTCAAAGCATTAGTAATTACTTCCTTTACAATGGCTTTATGGGACAGGACACATAATTCTGCTAACCCCAAAAAATCCCAGATGATTGATGAATGTGAAAAAAAGTTGGTGAAAGTTTTGTGATGGCTGTCATAATTAAGCATTGCAATCAATTGCAAAGTTACTAAAGCACACAGCGCACAGCAGATAATCTTGAATGTTGCTTGGCTGAAATGTTCAGAAAAAAAGATGATGATTTCAAGTGTCATCTTTCGAGGTCTAACCTGAACCTTTATGGTAGAATAAAAGATAGCTGGAACTGATCAAAGTCAGTTCTTCTTATAGAGTCAGACACCTGGGAAGTGAGGGATTCAAAACTACTAGTCATGTCAAAATCAGTTCACTGGGTATTTAAGTTGTATTTCAAAATAAACCAAAACAACACTAAAAAAGAGGAGAAAGGAGAAATGATTGTGAGGAGACTAAAAAAAAAAGTAACCAAACTTTCCTGAAACTTGGTACAAATGCTACAGAGATGGTTTATCCAGAGTTGATTGCAAAACAGGACTCAGTGGATTCCAGTTCTCAGACACGCATCTCCAACTGTCATCTCAGAAGCACTGCTGTGGCTCCTAAGCTTCCTAGTGGAAAGTCATGGCGTAGTAAAAGCTACGCCAGGACTGCAGAGGTACCTCCTCATTGTTTGCAATATGCTTTTCCTAATGGTTTTCAGGGCTCCTACAGCCAGAGCTGAAGCCTCTCAACATCGAGCTCTTGATGCAGAGGCTGACAGATTACTCAGAAAATACCCACTTGATGGCTCACACCCCATCTCTGCAGCACAAGGTTTGTTTTTCACACCTTTTATTTATTTTTTATTTTACAACTTCGGATGTGTGTACCCACTGATCCAGCCTGCAAGTGTGCAAAGCCCTGAGGTCTCCTTATTCTAGACTGGTTATTAAAAGAATTGACATGTTTAACAATTAAATCAAAAATTTGAAGTAGGAAATGAAAAAAACTGTTATTTACTGATATCTGTTGGGCTATTGCATACAGAGAAAGCTTGACTTGAAAAATTCTCACAAAAAGGAAAAAGAGTATGTATATATTTGTAAAATGTAGTTTCCACAGTTAACTTCTGGAATGAACAAGATGTTAAATCAGGGCAAGGAAAATGATGGGGAGTGGTATTGCACACTAAATTGGTATGTAACCTCTGCAGTGTTCAGGGATGATGAACTGTCTGGTTAGATAGAGCATGCGAGATACAAACCCCTCTCCTGATAAATCAATAATTTTGGATTTAGTCAAAATTTTGTACACATGATGGTGGCATTTTCCAATAAACCGTGAATTCTTAGCATCACGTGAAGATATTATCCTTATTTTAATTTCTAGCATGTCTTCATTAATTCAACTACTGAATAGTAAACCCCCGATCTTTCTAAAAGATCTTGGTTGGAAAAACATCCCACCGCATCTTATTCCTCTATAAATCACTTGATGTTATTTAGGCAATAATACCAAAAGGCTTCCTATTTCTGAGGAAGCATTAGGTCATCTCTCAAGGTGTTTGTTACTGCAAAACAAGTTACTATCAAGCTATTATTATGCCCACATGTGACACATAGTGGGCCGCTATATTGACAAATGAGTTTGAACCAAATAAAGTAAACAAGAAGTTGCCCCATCAGTGTTTGCTATGAACATATGGAATGCTTATTGCCCAGGGTGAGAGAAAATCCATTTGCACAGGGTTTTTTCTGTTTACTGGGCCCAAGAATACAGGTACTTTACAGAACATGTCAGACTCCAGTTCTTTGCTTAAGAAATTTCCATCCTAATTTTAGGTGAGCAATAATGAGCAAGAATAGCAAATCAGTAGGGAAACGACGAGGAAAGTAAAAATGGTAAGACAAGAAATGGTGAACTCCATGTCCAGGCTTAATTAGGACATGGGATTTTTTTTAAGTTTAGAATTGTCAGATAAAACGTGTTGTAGTACAAGGAATAGCTCTTTGAATTGTCTCATGCCGTTCCACCATCTTACTTGTGGAATAAGGTATCGTCAGGAAAGTATTGGGACCTTTTTCCAAAGGTGTGTGGGGATTTTGATGGATAATAATGATAACACCTCCCAGTCGTTTTTCACAACATCATTTTTTCAAAGAAGAACCTCCTTAAAATATAATCTTCCTCTTGTTACCACAGCATTCATGATATTCCATATCCTCCCATGCAAACAGCACACCCTTTTATGTCCTCCCACAAGCTTACCCTTCATCTTTGCTTCCTCCCAGGCCAGTTCTTTGTCTCTTACAATCACCCCTGGCATTATGTCTCCTTTTGTGCTGTCTTCTTTGTTTGACACTATTGGCTGATTAGTATTTCCTTCCCCCATTCCAAGAAAACTCTGCCTGCTGTACAGAGTGCTCAGGCCATCATGTTCCATGTTACAGTCTGAGGCTCCTTCAGGCTTCAGGAGTGTCAGTACAGAGACCTCTCAACATCTAGTGCGATGAGTCCACAGTGGAGGGTAGCATAGTCCTTTTCATTGTGTTTGTATCCCTGGACTGCAAACATATGGGAGACATACCTGCTGCTTGCTTAATGGAGACATTTATCACACTGTGATCCCTTAAAAACCAAACACGGAACTACTGCAGCCACATACTTGCAGCTGAGAACCATAGGATATAACCAATACCTTGTTTAACCATCAGTAGAAATCAAGGACTAATTACTATTCCTTCTAGTACAAGTAAATTTCTCCCTCTATACAATTTCAGAACCAATTCTATTATTTTAGTGCTTCAATCACCTTTCGTACCTTCACAGAACAATTAACACGTAGCTTATCCCTTGAGTAGCGCTATCTGTCCAGTTCCACTCTCAGGCACCTCTACTTTTCTACCTTTCAAAGCCTTCAACCTATTCCCTGAGACCCAGCCTTGTGAAGGGAGGTAGCAGGACATCAGCTTCCTACTTTTATAACTGGAAGTATGCAGTTGAGAAACAGAATTTATTGAATAATTACATACAGAAACTAATCGTACATTTGCCCACTGCTCTCTAACAGGTAAGTTACTAAAAAATTGTTTTTCATACCAGTGGTCTAAAGGAATTTATACATTGATTAGGTGAATCCCTTTAAGCCAATAAAATTCACTCCAGCCACCCCTTACGTACTCCTTAAGAAGAAACAAGAGAAACCTGTACTTCTTTTGTTGTATTCTTTCCTGAAAACAAACAAAACAACAAACAAACTGCACCAAAACCAACAAAACTTACACATTTTATCAGTTAAACGACCAACACTTACTAAAAAACTACACAGTCCAAAGCAGAAATTATTCATCCTTCCTAAACCCCATACAGGGTCCTGTTCCTCCATTCCTTCTGGCTGCCCCACGCAATTCCCCACTTGGGGCTCAGAGTCCTTCATCAGGAGCCATCATCCATGTGTGTCTGAACCTGGACCAGCACAGTGATGGGATTATGTAGCTCACCAGTGCAGTAGTGGGTTCTGACTGGTTTGGATGGTAAGGGCTTTTGCACCCAGTTAGTATGGACAGTTGGGTTATTATATAGCCGAGTGGTATTGTGGCGCCGTGAGTGTGGGGTTGTGTTTGTCGGGGCAGGTGAGAGTTGACAGTATAGTGAGTGAGGGATTACACGTAAAACACAGCTCGTGGATCATGCTGTGCGCGCTGTGTACAGCACCGCAGGAGTGGGAGACCTAGGACACTATCACAAAACAAATCACAGAATCACAGAATTATTGAGGCTGGAAAAGACCTCTGAGATCATTGAGTCCAGCCTATGACGTAACACCACGACATCAGCTAAATCATGCCACTAAGTGCAGCATCCAATCTTAAACACCTCCAGGGATGGCAACTCCACCACCTCCCTGGGCAGTCCATTCCAGTGTCTAATCACCCTTTGCATGA
>JAAGNO010023352.1:0-29478 GCA_033439905.1 Ceryle rudis | reverse complement strand
GGCTGCCCCAGCCCTGGCCCCATTGCAGGGGAGGTTGGCCGGGGCTCTGAGCACCCTGCTCTGGTTGCAGATGGCCCAGCTCCCTGCAGGGGGGTTGGACCAGATGACCTTTGAAAAGTCCCTTCCAACTGAAAATACTCAATGATTCTGTGATAATCCAGCAGTGCAGCACAAGCTGGGATCCACCTGGCTTGGGAGCAGCTCTGTGGAAAGGGACCTGGGGTCCTGGTGGACAACTGACTCAAGATGAGTGAACCATGTGTTGCTGTGGCAAAGAAAGCCAACAGGGTGCCGGGTTCCGTCAACAAGGTCATCCCCAGCAGAGACACAGAAGTCATTATCCCACTCTACTCAGCGCTGGCCAGGCCAGCAAAAGAGATGTGGAACAGCTGGAGAGAGTCCAGAGAAGGGCCACCAAGATGATCCAAGGACGGGGAAGCTGCCAGATGAGGAAAGGCTGAGAGAACCAGGTTTGTTCAGGCTGGAGAAAAGGCTGCTCAAGAGAAATCTTATCCCCACATTCCAGTATTTAAAGGGTGGCTACTAAGAAGATGGAGACTCCCCTTTTTACAAGGTGACATATGGGAAAGATGAGAGATAATGGGTACAAGTTACTCCTGGGGAGATTCTAATTGGATGAGGAAAGTTTTTCACACTGAGAACAATCAGCCACTGGAATAATCTCCCTGGGCAAGTGGTGGAGTCCCTGACATGGGACACTTTTAAGATTCAGCTGGACAGAGTGTGGGGCCAGTTGTCTAGATGGTGCTTTTGCCCTGGGCAGCCTCTTCCAGGGCTTGACAACCCTGCTGAGGAACAAATTTTTCCCAATAGTGAATCTAAACTTCCCCTGGTGCAACTTGAGGTCATTTCCTCTTGTCCTATTACTTGTTACATGGGAGAACAGACCAACCTCCACCTGGCTACAAACTCCTTCCAGGTTCTGTGGTCCAGGACTTAGAGCAAACTGGGAATAACTCTGCAGATACAACTGATCTGTATTCTTACCTCCTTCAGGGCAGGAAAGGTACCTGGAGACTCTACCATGGAGAACTACCTTCTGTTCTCACCTTGAAAATTAGACAATGCAACTCTTCCTAGCAGGAAGAGGATCAGGAAAGAAAGAATGTTCCACTCCCTCTTGCTGTGTCATGTTTAACTAGACCCTACACGCCACAAACCCAATTCTGGTCACGTGCAATAACTTCTCAGCTAAGTACTTCAGTTTTAACCATTCCCTTCCTAAAACAGAGGAACAGTAGCAAATGGATTCCTGCCACATCTAACCAGAATGATTTTATAAACAAAAGAAATGCAAATAATGGAGTGTTCACTTTCTGCTGTCTGCTGGATGCACAGAGTGCCTCGTGACTTCCCAGCTCTTCCTCAGAGGTGGAGGAGCTGCAGATGTACCCACACCTGGCCCGAGGCAGCGTTTACAGAGCTCAGCCGCGTGCTAGAAATTACCAAATATTTGTGGCACCTCTGAATACAGCTTCTACTTCTTTTAGACAATTCTGAAAATGAAAATGATATCTGCTGGGCTTGCTACGAGAAAAAATAAAAATGGAAAACTAAAGGATCACCAGTAAACCTGCCTGAGCTGCAATTGCTGAAGCATGTAAATCACAGCTGGCCTCTAGCAGGGCTCTTATTTTGTAGCTGACATTTACTTGCCCAGGGTACGGTTACAGCAGGAGCACAGCGGAGCGCAGGAGTAGCTGGCAGATAAATATAGCTTTTCAGGACTACTTGCTGCCCCTCCACACGAGGTCACATGTATTTAATGTCTATTTTAAACTCGGACACTTTTTAGGCATCCAGTGGCCACGGTCACCATTTTTTTTTTCCCCCATATTAACAGATATTTAGAGGAACCAGAAGGCAATAGGCTGAATATTTTTAGTACCTCAAAGCTGGGTTTTGTTGTTATTGCAGCCTAAACTTGGTGGGCTTCATTCTCCTTATTTCAGCTATGCTAAAAATATTTTAATTGCTGTTAACAGTCGAGAGCCCAAGACAAACCTTAAATTTCCTCAAAATAATGTTATTTCCTTACTGCATATGAACAGGCAGACTTTATTTTACATACAGGAGTATAAAACCAGGCAGTAATTACTCAGGAAAGAAACAAATCCTTTATCAGGTGGCATAACAAAGTCATGAACCCCACCTCTTTATACTTCTCACCGTAGAAACAACAGGAATGTTTAATTTGGAACCCATCAGACCCATTTAGCAACATAAGTTTTTCCTCAGTGAAGCAGTTCCAGCGTCTGATGGAACTACATTCTAGGTTATAAAAAATGAGCATATTTAGGGAAACTGGCCTTTAAAAGCCACGCTTATATTACAGCTGTCAGCTGGATTACCAAACAGCACTGATTTTAATTGTCTCGATGTTTTCATGCCGATGTATTTTGTTAGACCGTATGTGATGAATACTCTACTCTGCCAAAAGATTTTACATACCTAGAGTTATTCCATCTCTAAGCTATCACTGATCCTTAAAAGCCATTAGCAGAAGTGTGATACCAGAAATAATTAAGTACTTCTATGATTCACTGGCTGTAACAAATCAGACTCTGCCAAGTATAAATATACACTACCTTTTTGAGAAGGCCAAGACTAGCAATTGTCTAGAAGCTGCCCACAACCATTCCTGGTTTAGTCTGAACGCTACCAAGAAACAGCTCTTGAACTACAACGTTTAACGTACGAGGGAATGCACACAATTATAAAGGCATTCTTCCTGCTCGTTCAGCGGCATCACGTGCTGAGAAACCTGTACACGAGAGAGGAAACAGAGGTGAAATCGTTGTTTACTGGAGAACGGGAAGCACGTTACCTAAAGTGCTATGTAAACAAAATGAACTGTTTGAGTACTCAGACCACTAACATGAAATGATGAACATTCATCACCTATAATGACAGCTGTGTTCAAAACTTACTAGTGAATTCAATTGCATGACAGCAAAATATCCATAAGGGGCACAGAGCCTCCTGAATGAAGCCTAAATAAAAATGAATAACCGACCTTACAGGATCAGGCTGTAGACATCTAAAGTGACAGCAGCAATATTAGAATAGGCCCAGCCCTGCCCGGGTCATGGGACTGTATCTGTTTACGACAGGTTTGAATGCAGCCACGCTGGAAAGCTGTGAAATATAAAATCTTTTGGATGCTGCTTCTTTTAAAGAAAGATCCTGCGCTTTTAGAACAGTAAAACCTGGATTTTCTTCATAAATAAATGAAGAAAAAAAAATTATCTGCATTTGGAATGCATTTGCAATCTCATGCTATCCCTTAGAACCCACAGTTAGAATTTTCTGTAAAGCCTGCACAGCTCTGGAACAGGGATCAGCAGATCTGTTTGCTTGTGGCTAAACACAACCTGTAAATCAAGTTGAACAAAAATTAGCCATCTGCAAATCACGCTGTGCCTAAGCAGTGCCAGACATATATTTTTGATTCTGACTAGGACATCCTTGGTCTGTTTCTCACAGACATCAATATACCCGGTTAAAATCTGTATTAAAAAGTAGTGGTTGTCAAGGTTTAGGGTACGTGTATTAAATGGACAACTGAAACAGGCACAGGTATGAAAACCTGAACAGCTATGGACTTCTACAGCAATCTGCACAGGTAAACACGGACGCGTCGAGTACATGTTCAGCTTTGAAATACTGCGAACTCAGTTTAATCTGTACTGGTGATGTGGATGCCACTATCCACATGCTCGTTGTCATGATAAAAGACCTGCAGGAGAAAACTGTAAAGGTGTCACATGATTTTTTTGTTGTTGGTTTGTTTTGTTTTGGGGTTTTTTTGTTTGTTTGTTTTCTTTCTTTTTGCTTAGAGTTGAAGTTGTCTAAACAATAAAAATCTTACCATCGTGGATTTCGGGGCTACTTCCACAGCAAAAACTGTCAGTCCCCTATTGCTTAGGCAGTTCTTACTCTGCTCATTGTTGACATGAATAATCACTTTGTTTTCAGACTGCAAGTGAAAAAAAATATGAAGGAACCCATTAGTCTTTATGGTTACGTGTCTGCTCTTTATGTAACAACTTTACATTCTCTTACTTCCTCTAAGTTTGCTACTTGATAGGATAGAAACACTTCAAGGATGCTGATGTCTGCTCTCTTTGAAGAATAACTGTTTCAAATGTACCTTAGCATCACCAGAGCCCAGGTGCATAGTCAAAAGTCATTTCAGACTCCTCAAATAACTTCACCGCTTACCAAGACACAATTTGGGAACCTCATTTCGTGAGAAAACGATTTGCTGCAGAATGTTACAGATGGTAACAGGTTACGTAGTTTCAAAAGGTGACTGGAGGAATTCATACTAGATTTGAAGTACAAAGTATTTCTGTTTCAAGCAGTCCTTGAACTGCAGATCACAGGAGGGTGGGACAGAGATCTGGAGAAGCATTGTTGGAAGCTTGCCCAATTCTTCTTTGCAACATCCCCTACAGGCTATTTTTGAAGACTTCATCAATAGAGATTTTTTTTATTTTTTTTTAAATATCTGACAGAATTAATACAGTATAATACTTAAAGAACACATGCTCTTGCCAAAGAAAAGCAAAAAGGATCCAATATATAAAACTGAAAGCTTGGTAGTTAAAGAATTTTTTGTTACCAATTTACCCCAGGCAATCCTCAGACACAAGACCTAAGCACATGCGACTGCCCAGCTATTCAGCCGTCTCCAGATCAATCTCAGTCTGACAGAGACGCTGGGAAATGTCTGATTCTTAGACAATACTATTATCCAATAACCTCTCTGTATTGAGAAACGGAATAGAAACACAGTTACTTGGCACCATCAGCTTTACACAGCAAAGCAGCTACTATAAGACTGGTTAAGACTGATCTAAACAAAGGAGAATTTTTATAAAAAGCTATCTGTGGTGCTCACAGGACAAAGCGGTTGTGCAAAAAAAAGCTGAGTGCAAATAGTTCTTGAAATATGGTATCGCTGCAGAAATGCAAATACAGTCTGGTGTTAAGCTGCTTACAACTCTGATCTACTGCTCTGGCATCACTTTGGTGAAGTTCTCATTTCCACATGGCAGGGAGATAAAGGCAAACAAAAGAATTAACTGTCCAGGAAGATACTTACAGCAACAGGAACAAAGTCACCTAGCACAGAGGGCATATTATAGTAAGTTCGTGCTTGGGAAGATAGGAAGTGCCTCTTTAACTATCTGAGATGGAAACAGGCAGACAATAGACGTGGTACTGCTTATTCCCTGGGCAACTTGAGGCTCTGCATGCAAAGTCTTTTAATCTCCTCAGCTCACACCTTGACTAGGGAGGGTTGGAAGACAGACTCCTTTCCCTATCCACTGATCAAATACATATACAAGACTAAAATGGAATCCTTCAGGAACTAGCGTATTTCCTTAATTTGATTACAGAAATCACAAAGAAACAATTATTTCCATCGTAATTATCAGAACAATAACTGAAGATATAATCAGACTGCTCACACTGTGGGAAGCTTAGAAGACAGATGCAGAAAACTGCCTTTTTATTCTTTCCTTACAGACATTTACAATACAAAAAAGAGACTCCGGTCTACAAATTCTAATGAGATTTTCAGCGAAGTGCAACTATTTGCTTCAACGCAGAACAGGGGTATTTTGTGAAATCTAAATGGTATAAATGGCAGTTGTCAGTGATTTTAATCAGACAGCACCCAGTTGCATCAGTACAGACCTCATCTTCTTCTCTCACATATCCCCAAACATATAAATAACTCCAGTATATCTACCCTAAAGGGCGAAGTGCAGATCTAAACCTGTAGTTCCAAGGAGCCTCAGCATTCAGGCCTAATATTAGTCCACCAACCCACCCCCTTTCACATGTTTGTCCATTTAAAAATATACTTCTTGCTGTGATCTTTCAAGATTTAAAACATCTGAAGTCTAGCACCTTACTGCGCGGTACTTATTTACTCACAGTTCCTGATAAAAATGAAACACAGAATGAACAGCATATGCATTAAGAGCTGTGCAAAAAGGTTTAAAATCTCTGCTTCTCACCAACCGCTTCTGTTTGGCTTTGCAGTTGTTAACTCAGATTAGTAATGAAGTGCTTCTAAAACACAATCAGTGCAAATCACCGCTCTTTCACTTCCTTAGACACACTGGAAATATTAAATAGCGTAAACGCTGACACCTTTGCACTCTCTGTAATTGCATTTCCAATTCTTACAACTTGTTTCCTGGGATTATGAACCTAAAGTATGTCTCCAATAATGATCAAAATATTGAAAAATTGGAATGGGAACACAAACAAATATTCTGATTCTACACGATAGTTTGAACTGCCTGCCTCAGTGTAAGAAGCTGTCCCTTCCAAGAACACTGATCCAGCCCGTTCTGAAGTCTGAGTCATATGTCAAAAAGAGCATCAGGCACTTTTCTTTTTTTAAATTAACTAGACACAGAAACTTGGTATCAGAAATACCAGAAAATGTAATTCTCCAAAATGACACAAGGGTGGAAGAAGAACAGTAATAACAGATGTTAACACAAAGCATCTTATGGAAGTCTCTTGCCATACCTTATTTTCAATAACAGAAGTGATTCTCCTGCCCGCTTTGTAGGTATAGAGGATTATGTTCTCACTGCCATCCATCATTTTGGCCTCTCCTTTGTTAACAACAGACTTGCAAATCGCCCTGTTGAGTTGTGAGCTCCCTGCCTCCAGATACACGGCTTTAATTCTGGGTTTGCATTTTTCTGCATAGATGTCAATGACAAAGGGGCATGCCTGCAATGGAGAAAATGAGTTTCATCAGCCCTTTATCTGTAGTTTTTCCCCTCAGATTTTCATCCACAGCTCCCATGTATTTTCATAGATGCTCTGAAGTAGAATTACCCAAATACAAGTATGCCACTGAATATTAAATACTAAAACCCGAGAGCTGTGGCAATCTTAAAGCAAATGAAAGCTCAGGACAAATGAATGTTTTTTATGCCAGTCCCAGTACACTGGATATGCAGTTTGGTGCATTTGGCTCCAACAAAGGAAACCCTCCTTGGACAGCACAACGTACAGGAACTGAGGTGAAATATGAATGTATTTTGGCATCTGAAATAAATCTGTTGCCTTTACCCGTGGCGGTCTTGCTACTTGTGCCACGTCATAGGGGTTTAAAATATCTGCAGTGTTGCATTAAGCACTCTGCTCTTACAGCATCTTGCCTATGATTAGTACATGTAACAACCAGGAGTTTGCACTTTCTCAGACTCAGTAATAGCCCCTCAGTTTCTTTCAAATGGCTGTTGGAATCTATTAGGAGCTCTCAAGTTCTGTCTTTAATTTGTTAGAGGCTCAATGCTCCTGAAATATCAATGTCTTAAATCAGTTCTGTGGTCCTTTGGAAAGCAAAGACTACAGCCATAAACCACAGCTAGTGTAAGGCACAAAACACCTTTCTGAAAGTTCTAACCTCCCCGAAGTCCTCTTGCTTAGAGGACAGCTCCCTCTCCCGTCTGAAATGCAGACGGACAGTTCTGCAGTTGCTCTGCCAACCCAACTCACAGGAAAAGGAGAAAGTGCTCATCATGAACAAATCGCTCCCCGTGATCTCAAGATTTTTACTGATGTCTCTCAACCATACTGAGTATTTTTGGTTCTGTACACGTTTGTTTCACACACTTTTATTTTTCTGTGGTGACTACACTGACCTGATTTAGTTTAACAAAAAATAAAGAAATAATATAATCAGACTGATTTTATCAAAAATCATCTTTTCTTGGGATTGAAAAGCTTAAATTGTTATATTATCTGCATATTTAATGTTTTCTTTATTTTTTCAAATGTTTTTTCTCTTTGCTGAAAAGATCTCCCTTCTCTGGTTGCAATAGCTCTCACTAACACTGATATTGTTTCTGTAAAAGTGAAATAAAATAAAAAAGATTTATAAGCACACAGAAATATCAGAGAAATAATCTCCAGTCCTGTAATCAGTGTGCCACCCAAAGGCCTTTCATGAAAAAAAACTGCACTGAACACCTTCAGACACTGTTGTGAAAGGCGAGTTGTACGTGAAGCAGTTATTTTTCCTCTGTGGCTATCATACCTCTGTCATTTCTAATGCTTTATTGTAGCCCAGGGACAATAAAGTGACCCAAAGGTCACTGGGATCCCCTTCACGGTCATTGGCCTCCATGAGATTCAAATCCATAAATCCTTGTCTCGTTAGTTCATTCTTCTTCATATCAAAATTCTCTGTTTTAAAACAAATATAAGGTAGCACTTAAACATCTGTTCTTCCTGCAAACACCCTTTATCCTTCCAAAGCCAAACTCCTACTTGTGCTAAGGAGTTTTAAAAGACACGAGCCATCTTGCAGGCTCAGGCACTCCAATATTATTTGGGATAGAATGTCCTTGACCAGGTGCGTGCTCTTTGCAGAGCTTCCCCATGGATTTGGTTAATGACTAGAAACAGCTGGCCCCTTATAACCCAAAAGAGGGTGAGATTTCAAAACACAAAGAGTTCATATTGAGGGGTTTGGTTTTTTGGGTTTTTTTTGCTTTTTCCTAGAGGTATTTGTTGCGGTTGAGATTTGCAGAATGGGGGATATTAGGAATGGGAAATGAAAGTCTGCTGGAGCCAGCACCCTTAGTGCTTGAGGTCCTTGATACAGAAATGATTTACTTAGTTCCTAAAAAGCAATAAAATGCCAGTAATCCTACCACCCCTCTCCAGAGAGAATCTCATAGATTGACCGCTCTAATGTCAGCAAACACATAATTGAAATGTCCTAGTGTCAGAGATTTTTAAAAATGGTTTTCTCATCTTCATAACAATGCTAAATCTTTACTATATATTATTAAAAAGGGATTACCGGTTTAATAAATCTGTCTAAAGGTACAGATGCTCTAACAAATGGCTTGAACTTTGGTGTCAAGATTTATGGTATTCGTCTGAACCCTTCAACTGATTCATGACCTGGTAAAACATTCACCATATTCCCTTCTTTCCTCTCTTATACACCTCTCACACACACACCCCCAACTCACACTGCGACCCGTGCACAGAGGCGCAACGCCAACAGAGTCCTAAGTGTGGAATAACACCTACAGGCGTGAAAGGGACAAGAAACTCATCTATAGGAAAGTACTTTTGTATGAGCTTTCCATCACGGAGGAAAAAGCCCAATATCTTAAGAGTGTTTTGGGGAGAAATAGTTAGCAGCACTTGCCAGATCTAAAGTATTTTTGCCCAAATTAAGCAATGTTTCATAGCCTACAGAGGAATTATATCAAACATGACGTGGGCTGATATATAATGATGTTATACTGGTCTGTCATACCCAAGTTGCAAAAAACCAATATATCTCTTACAGAAACTTCTAACTTTCATACAATGGCTTCAAAATTTCCATTTTATTCACTTACTGCAACTAATCTGCCCGTGCTTTTAAAGCACTGCTTTCATGCTTTTAGAGCAGCTGCAGTCACTGGTGGTTGAGTTCTCCTAGCCCTGTTAAGAGATAAATCTGTGTATTTTCAAGGCCTTTGCAAGCTTAAAGCAATGCCACAGAACTCCTTTTTTCTTTAAAATTGACTTTTGTGGCCCAACACTGCTCCTGCAAACTGGCAGGACGTCCAGTAATAGTGGTGAGATGTATCAGCAGGCAGAAAACAAAGCAGAGCTTGAAGAGTCTTAACTGTCTGTCAGCCTCCTTGTCTCACGCAAGGAAGTCTCAGAATCTCACAGCTGTCATACAGCACAACATGGACAAACTGACACACCATATACCAACTGGCAAAAGACAGATTTTTAATGAAAACCTGCTTACACCTGAAGAAAATACATAGCTGCAATAGGCTTTTTCTATGTCTAATTTTCCAAGCAATCACTGTAATCTCTAGATGCCACCTAGATGCTTGAAATACAGCTGACAGGGTTTAGTGGTGGACTTGTCAGTACTGGATTAACAATTAGACTCTATCTTAAAGGTCTCTTCCAACCTTAAATGATTCTATGACACTATATACACACTCATTAGACATTCCTCTCAACACTTGGTGAGGTATAAAAGCAGTATCAGTTTAACTGCAGAAAGGAGATTGATTAAACAAGTACCTGTTGCAGTTTAATTCACCGTATGATCCACAATTAGAAAATCTGTAGGTTTTTTTGGCAGCTACAAAATCTTTCTGCTACAAAAAATTGGAATTAGCAGTGGGAAGAATTTTCTCAGCAGGAGGTCAGTGGTACATGAGTCAAAATGAAGCAAAACAAAGGACAGGAGACTGGAAAAGAGAAAAAAAGAAGAACAAAGAGAGAAGAGAACACTATCTACGTGTGTTCTTGGTATAGGCTACAAGAGACTCAGTCCTTCTTTATTGTATGCATGCTACGTCATATACTATGTGCTTCCATACTATAGAGATGCTACAAACAACAGCTTTGCAAGTAGACAGACTGATAGCCCTAATTAGCTGCATCAAGCACAGCAATGAACTTACCCTTACACACAGCCCACGCTTCCTCATCACATTTCTCACCGCTAGTTCTCAGTTCAAAGAAATTGTACTCCTCCAAACTCAGAAGGCCATTTCCATCCAAATCAATTGTTTCAAATATATCCAATAAAGCGGCTCTAGAAGATGAAAAAGGCAGAATTATTTCCAAATAGTTCAGTTTCCTTTGCTGTCTCCTAATATTGTCAATCACTACTGGGTCTGTTTGAGAATATTCTGTACAAACAGCAATCGAGGGCCACGCAGCTTTTGAAAAGCAGGTTGTTGTCTGGAGCAACCACTTTTGCAATAGTTACGGTGCCTATCTGGGAATACGACTCACCGGAACTCCTTGGTCAGAGCCAGTTCTCCATCTTCACCTCTATAGACCAGCTTTGCTTCTCCAGTAATTTGTGGTTTTATCTTCTTCAACCTACAGCCTGTTGTGAATGGGAGCAGCCAGTAAACTCCTGACCCAAGCTCCCCTTTCCATCCAAACATCTGCTCTTAAAAGGAAGACAGACAAGTTTGTAAGTTGCTTCTCAAACGGTATCTTCATTACTAGTAATAGTCCTACAAAAGTCATTAATTAATTGAAAGCACTGGTAATGCTAAGGGCTTTCCTTAAGGAAAACAGGTCTACAGTGAGATGCTGCATGATGTCACTTTAAAGACTCAAAGCCTGGTGAATCTGAGTTATTATAAAAGATAGAAAAACATACAGAACCAGAGATGAGGGGAGAAGAGTCATTACTAGAAATGTCTAATAACAGTGCTGTCATTTTTCAGATTTCTAACACTGTTTAATCGTTAAAACTTGAAAATAAAAGCAGCCAGAAGCAGGCTGACAAAACCCACCGAGTGCTTTTCTCTTCTCTAGCCTGATTAGGTACAGTGTGAATCCTTCCAGACACACAGGAACTCACCCATGCAGCACTAACACAAACCCTACAGATACACCAACTAAAATAGGAAAGCAACAAAGATATCTAACCTCTTTGTTTTGTTGTTCAGTAAAGCTCACAAGCTGTAGATTTTCTTGGGTTTCATTTTCCTTCAGAATATACAAAGCTGTATCCACTGACAACCAGCGAGAAGATTTTCCTAAAAAGAAAAAAAATATTTCCAGCACAAATGCTTAATAATGGCTCGAAATTGGTTTTTGTTTGAACCCCAGAGTAGATGTGTTTATGGTTTTTATCACATTGATCCCTGTAAGGTGGAAAAAAAAAGAATCCACTATATGCTATCAGGATTTCCCTTCTATTTAAGCCAATCAGATAAGTTGTCCCAAGTCTTGTGATTCCCTTACAAACAATGATTACTATTAACAGTTTGAATATTAAAATCTTCTCTAGTTCAGGGAATCTTCAAGTTAATCAGACCACGGCCAGTGGTTAATCAGACCAAAACAATGAATGCAGAGGCTTGGAATGGCTACAGTTAAGAGTCAAGAAGATTAAAAAGAGTGGCTACACACCACACCACTTTGTTAAAAACTTGAAGGTATTTTTGATTGCTCCTAAAAAGGTAATTGCTCTGCTAACTGGAACCTTTTCCCTACATACCAATATTATGCCTTCCTCTTCACGACAAAACACAGAGGTACTTCTATATACATAATAATAATGTGCAAAAGTAGAATTTTTTCACAAAAGACCAGGAAGTACTCTTTTGGTTACGCAGAATGTCTGGACTATCCGGCGGTGGAAGGAACAGTTTGAGACACAGTTTAAGAGCGTGCCCTGTGAACAAAGTTACGAGCAGAACACTGCAATATTCCGTTACTCAGATCTGTTAGTATCAGACCCGTGTTTCCTCACCACTAGAAGTCTGTTGATCAGCTTCCCATTTCAGCCACATAACTGGAGAATGACTGCTGTCTGTCAATTATCTGCAGTGAAGTTTTTACTACCAACCTCAGTCAGAATCAGTTACCAACCTGTAGCACAACAGACTGTCCAGATGACTCTAAAGCATCTTTGGGATCTAATGGCTCCTGCTTCACAGGATTAAAGAGGAAATAATCTACTTGAGGGAAAAATAATTCCAGTGTAGCAACTAGATAAAGCTCCTTGTAAATCACCGGAGCGAACAAAGCCATTAGCATTTGGATAAAAAGGAGCACAAAGGCTCAATAAGTGAATCTCAGGTGGCTCTAATGCTGGGCTTCACTCTTTTAAAATGAAAATTGAAATAGACAAACTAAGCTATAAATCCCTCAGACAAGATTCATAATCAAAACATCAAGATACTGCACTGCCATAAAAAGCCATAACCTACTGCAAGTATTTACAAAACTCTCTGAGGTAGAGGACACAATGTTCACTGAGTTTTCTATCCTCGTTTCTCACAAAGTACATTAAGACCTTAAAGAGAGATCCTGCAAAGAGTGCTAACATTTTGAATTTTATAATAAGAAACTTCACAAATCTATGGCCAAAATAATCAGAGGTTGGCTGACTGAGGGGGGGAAGATAATGGATTTAACTGATTTTCACTACCCAGGCAGCGAGTTCAAATGATTGAGCAGAACATGTGGTGTGACAAGTTGTATTTTTAACAGGACTGTCAACAGAGTTAATGCTATATCGCAACATCACCAAGTATTGCAAGCGAGAAAGGGAAAGATGCATCAGCAGAAGAGAAAATATTTTTATAGAGGAAAATTCTCCAAAGAAACACAAACACACTTACCTTCTACCGGGCGAAGGTTTAGAGGCTTGATGGTAATACATACTGTAGACCTCTGAGGTAAGTGCAACTTGTACTTGTGACTAATTATTTCACCATCATCTTCTAAGTAGAAGCATCCTTTGGATTGTGCACATTGCCATTCCTGGAAACCAAGAAAATATTACATGTTGCTTTAATCTTTGATCGGGATAAAAGTGCCCTCTCCAAAAGATACTAATTGGAAGATTTAATAAATCCTGCATAAAATACACCACAAGATACAGCACTGATCTTCTCTGCCTTTTTTTTTTTCCTTTTAAAATTGTTTTCCTCAAAGAGTCCTTTTTGTAGTCAATTTCTGCAGAGCAGTTAGCGACACTGCTTCGCTCCTCAAAGTGCTTGAGGAACATACAGATTGCAAATAGCTGAAATGAAATCTGAATTGCCATGAAGCATCAAACTGAACTCATGAAATTCTCTGGACCGTGTGATTTACCACCAAAAGGCTGGAATTTTGCTACATTAGTTCCATTGGGCCAATCATGCAAAGAACATAACTGATTAGCTAAATAATGAGGAGTTATTTGCTCAGACAAATCACAAACACAAATACTCATCAAATTAAGTGGTGGTTCATGACTTCTGTCAAAGCTGTTGGAAAGACATACACTGAAAACTGTCATTTCTGAGGAACACCGTTCCTAGAGAAGCCATGATTTTGCTGAGATACTAAAACAGCTGAAGGCTTCAATTTTAATTTTTTTTTTTAAACAAAAAGTCCCAATTTGCAATTTCAAATATCATCTGAATGCTATTCTTTACCAAAATAAAAATTAAGTCCTTATAGACATATTGAATGTCTCGAGGAATGGAAGAAGACATTCTTGATCTGCCTTCTCTGGTCTGGATTAAGTCCATGATTTCTAATTACTTTTCCCAGCAATGAAAGATAATGTTTCTGAGGACCCAAGCAGGAGGAATCTTTCGGTGTAATCTTAGCAGAAAGCTCCATCCAAGCGGCTGTACCTAAGCTTAGTGTTCGGTGTCACAGGTGAACTAACATAGATTTGAGAAGAGAGCTTGGGGGGGGGGGGGGAGGAGGTCTCCATGCAACTCCCAGGAAGGAGGCTGACTAGTAACTCCATCTAATGCCAGTCTTCAGAGTGCTACCTTTTATTTCTCCTCTTAACAAACCAGTTCTCACAACAGCATGTTCACACTCTGTTGATGGTACCTTACAGCCAGTGACCTAAAGGTGTCAGGCAAGAGCTGGGCTTTTCTAGTGCAGACACGATGTGCACACACATTACACCCAGGATGCCAAGTAGCACACTTGGTAATTCAGAATTCTACATTTCTTAAGACTATAAACTACTCAGGAACTCATGGATTTAAAAGCCTTCAGTCCTGTGCCACAGTTTTGTTGCTGATTTCTGCAGGAACGAGATCGACTCTTCTATGCTAAACATTTCTCATTCAAACACTGACAAATTCATCTTCATTATGCTTCTTTCTGCTTTAAAGACCTTTTTATAAATTAATCAAAACAAAGAGAGGGACATACTTTGAGAAAACTCACCACCTGTGCTGGCAGAGAAAGACCCCAGAATCTAACACCATCTCTCACTTTTCTGCCGCTAAATCACACTCCTTTCACTTACATAGCACAAACTCAGCTATGAAAAGAATCTTCACATTAAAGGAATAAAAATATATCATCCTGAATACATGAATGCAGATAAACACTGAGAATTCCATATTTTACGTAGCTGGAAACTGTCTTAATCTCAAATTACTTATTATTATGATACAACTACCCTGTTCCATTCAAGACGTTGATCTGAAGTCAACAGTTATTTCATCCTCAGTAGCCCAATAGTTTTAGTGGCATAATGCATCCTACCAACTGTAGGCATCAAATTCTACTGATTATATTTGCATACAGCTGACAATAGGGAGCATTTTAAAGTACAAATACTATACACTTTGCTACTACATACTCCCTTTCTGCTCTTCTCTGGAGGTTTTAAAGAAAATTAAGACTTTGCTAAGGAAGTTCAAAAAGATTTTAAAAGTAAACATACCTCCTCAGAGCACATGTTATCAGAAAGCCAAAGATCAATCAAGTTATCTAAAATAAAGTGGGACATCCAATCCCTGATGGAACCTGATACCTAAGTCCCTCTGCTCCCTCAAAAAAAAAACCAAAACAACAAAACCAAGCCAAGTAGCATCTAAAGTGGACACAACCTGCTTGAGAGGGTGCTAAGCCTCATGGGTGTGAAGCTGCCTGTGCTGCTTGGTCCTCAGAGTCACAGATCAGTCCCTGGTCACCTTTTATGTAGCAGTTTAGACCTAATGAACAAGGCCATCTAAAAATTTTACACCAATCTTTATGCAGGAGGCTAGATTTCTAGTGATGGGATAAGCAAAACGGGTCCAATCACAAAGAATAAGTAGGAAAGAAGTGAAGAGAGACAAAACACTACTGGGTCTTCACAGTGAGGGTGAAACATTGAGCAACAGAGTTCTCTCAAACAAGTGGATAATGGGAATTGATATTTACATTAGAGTCAACAGAAGTCCGTGTAGGATTCAAATATGTAGTTTAGCCTGTTAAATTATTTCAAGTACTGGTTATCAAACAAGTACATCAATCAAGTACAAAGACATCAAACAATCCAAGCAGGGACAGAAAAAAAAGTATCACAAGGAACAATGTGCAGATGAAGATGTGAGCAACAGTAAGGAAAAGTTTGACAATGCCTTAGGAATCAAACAGTAAACTGTTATTCTTGCAGAGGGCGTAAGGTGGTGCTATATTCTCTACGTTATCCCCCTCAAATTACAGGCAGGTATGCAAATTTGGGAAGCTAAAAGAGGATTTTCTATTTAGATTTCAGTCCGTCACTTCAAAGCATAACAGAAGTTGTCAAATAATAGCTGACAAAGCAGGAAATGTTAGTATAAGGAATGCTAATCAAAGAAATGTTAGGGACTACCTGCTGCTGCCAGTGGTCGTCACTGCCCAGATAATGCGTTCTACTGCTGCTACAATTTGTTATTATCAAATAGCCCACAAACTCACACAGAATTCCAAATAAAAAGCAGTGTTTGTGGTAAGAGGAACTGTCCAATGATTAAAGCAAAAGAACCTCAGCTCAACGCTTTGTCTTGTACAAACCTGTTCCATACGCACAGGAAAAGCCTTGCTGGTTAACTGGATGAGGCTGCTTCACAGATACAAGTGGGAGCTTGTAACTGTTTCAGGAAAAGACTTCCCTCGGGTGGTTTTTTTTTTGCTACCTGCTGTGTGTACAGGTCTTTCTCTGACTTTACCAGAGTGGAATGCAAAAGTGAGAATCCTTAGCAGGGATAATTTAGCTCCCCAATGCAGAGAGATGATCTTAGTATACAACACACTGCTTGTCTTTTTTTTTTGTTGTTAATGTCTTTCAATCTTGACTAAAACCAACACAAAGAATGCTCTGCAGAAATTTAACATCTCCATTAGCCATCTTTTAATGAATTGTGATAAACAACACGCTGACCTGTTGGACTTCAACTGTAGCTGAATAACCTGTTTTAGCAAAGCTACAGACCTTCAGTGACTGTATTTTCCTCCCCAAATTTGCTTATATGGCTTTGAACACATCACCAAACCCCCCTGACTGGAAGAACACACAGGGGAGACCGTACAATGAATACATGCCATGTTTTCTAAGGGGTTTTAAATTCAGACATTCACCGTGTTTGGACTCCCACTGTTTTCTTCTGTCAGAAATGTAAAGCTGGCATTCAACTTGACGACGGCGATCTTTTCTTACTGTCCCAAAAAAGAGAGGTGAACTACAGAAAAAATTCTATTTCTGATAAAAGATAACTAAGATGAATTTTTAGATGCTAGATGCTGATCCACACCACAAATGAAACACTGCGTATTTAGATATTGAATTTGACAGAGTTTGCATTGTGCCCTTAATAGTTGGCTTAAAAAAAAAAGAAAAAAGAAAAATAGGAGTTCTGCTTACACCTTTTCAGGTTCATTGATTGATTTCAAGCTTTGGATGATGCTAATCAATAGCAATCGATACCCGCCACTGCTTTTTTTTCAGTCATTTCTTACTGGCTTGTACAAAGAAAGGGGAATCCAATATTGGGAAACCGTGCGATGGTTTTATAGACTACATATCATGTTTGAACAAGGTGAGATTGCAGGTTAAATTGCATGAAGGTCCAGATACCTAAACAGACTGCAAAAAATTCCTTTGAGGTTATGTTTTTAAATTTTAATATAGAACAAATGTCACCGTATAGCGATGTCGAAGATATAAAGGACTTCGGAGTTCAATAACAAACACAGAGTTGTTATTTGAAACAAAAATGTAACTCGTGAGAACAATCAGTTCAGTTTTCTAGCAGCAGTTACGCTGTGTGGTCATAACCATTTTTTCCCTTTTACACAGGAGTCTCAAGGTGCACATTTTTAATGTATCCGACCAGTTTCCAGTTAATGTTTTATATTTCTACAGCTATTATTTTCTGTTGAAAGAAAACTAGTAAAGGTTCAGTCAAGAAAGGGAAAACAAAGGAAAAAAGATCAATATTAACACTCTACAAATATTGACTTAGCAAAGTGACTTTGTTGTCTTTCTCCCACGGGAATTTATATTGAATAAGTGATTTATTTAAAAGAAAATACTGATAGAACATATTAGTCTAACTAAAAATCAATATTTTCAGGCTACAGCATATATTTACAAAGTAATGCCCAAACTGAAGGCGCTCAAAGATCTGTTATTTATTTCCAATTACCTTTCATGTAAAGGTTTATGATACACAATCTTTCAGACTACTTAAGCATTTAAAGTTCTCACCAACCTAATAAATTATTAAATTTTAAATTTCTCAAAAAGTCATTAACCATTTTATCCACCAGTGGTTTCATTTATAAAAAAACACACTTTGTTCTATTAAACCTTCACACCTGAAAAATTATTTTCAATAACTAGATGTCAGCAAAACCAACAGTATATAAAAATGTTAATAATAATATATATCAAGAGGCCTTTCAGTTTACAGCTGCCCTTGACAAAGTATTAATAAAACATAAGCTAAAAATCAGAGAAAAAACTATTTACAATGCAATAATATATGTGCTCAGAGCATCATTTCCTTAGGACAAGCTTACGTGATACCTTCACTGCATCCGGCTCAAGTAGCTTTGTGTTTCTGTGGCTACCGGCGCCCATGGTGATAGTGGTAGAAACGGATCCTTTGCAACTGTGAGAGGATAAGGGTCTCAAAGGAGTTCTGCTGTCACCTATAAACATTGATATTTAGTTACATTATTTCAACCTGTTCCTAGTGCTATTTATCATAAAGCCTCGCACACTGAAAAACTGGATGACAGTAACTTCAATCAGAGAAGCTGATTTCCCTTACAATTACATAACAGTTAATAATTCATTAGCCAAACATCTTGATTTCCCTGACAGTATCTCCCAAGGCAAATGGGCATACAAATGGCAAAACCCTGGAACCAAATCCACCTGAGGACAAGGAATTGTTACCACATGATTCTATTTACCTTGGAATCAGGGTAAATCTCTACGTGGATATGTTTAACCTGCTTCTAATGTAAACCTATTTCTTTGCAGGACAAGGTAGTTTCCCTGACAGACAGCACATCACTTATGCACAGCTGCCCAGCACAGTTACTTCCAAGCCTTTACTTTCCAATTCCTTATGATGCTGGGACAATTCTGCTGGTACAATTGTTGATTTACCTACACAAACTTCATCACTGCTTTGTCATCTTTGCACCTCCTCACTATTGCCTGGAATTGGAACAACTTTAAGTAAACAGCACACACTACACGTGAGTATTTCATACATGGTACCTTTGCAGCCTGTTGTTAGCCTGTGGTCTTTTGTCAGTTTGGAAAGGGTTTTAAGTATCTTTATAACTCCACAAAGAACATTAAACACTCATTGACTGTGTTTGAAAAGTAGCCTTGATAACCGAAACAAACAGGCTGCTTACGGATAAATGTTTAAGGTTTCATCTCTGATCCAGGAAGGAAATAAATAACTTGCTGTGTTGCAATATATGAGCATTCGTTTCCTCTCTTCCCTCTAGTTTGTGCCACTTGAGAATCAACAAAATTCACCCTTAAGAATTTGAGAGCTTTAGATCACAGATGCAGCCAAAGTCCATTTGAACATGGGGGTCAGATATTCTACTGGGACAGTCATGCAATTTACATATTTACATGTTACTTCTGTATTTTTAAATTTCTATTAGTCGGTGACATCCTCACTAATCCCAGATAAATTAAATAAATACTCAGCTGTTCATTGCCCCAGAGCATGAACTCCAACAGCAGTAAAACTCCAGATATGAAATAAAAATACCTTTAGTTGATGCTAGTTTGTGATCAGTTTTCCTCGAGATTCTTGGTGATGGTTTTGACACTGGCAGCGTGATGCCTTCAGAGGAAGTTTCAGCTTGACTCCCAAACTGCTGCTGCCTCAATCGACTGTCAACTTCCAGTTTCTCTCGTGCAGCCCTGCAGCACTGCTCACTGGTTGTCATGTATAAGTCACAAAACTTTAGGTAAAGAAAAGTGATCTGGTAAGTGAAATGTTCTTTCGCACAGTTTTAAGGATTAAAATGTAACATTAGTAAGGAGAGGAGAGGTCAACAGATGTATTTTCTCTTTAAGCACAATATTCGTTTTAACGAATCAGAGTGACACAATAAACTGGAGCCACGATTCAACCAGAAGGTCCAATGTTCAAAGAAAATTAAGGGCAACTTTCAAGCCAAGAGGTGATTTATGTTTCTTTCCAGATGTTTGAAGACTGACTTTTTTTTAACATAGGATTTTTAATAGGGGGATGGGTTTCTTCTACAAAACTATGTTTATTTACAAATCTCTTAGACTCTTCATTCAGTTCAAAACATGATGTCAGATAAACAGATGAGGTTTTGCACCTTGAAAATTAGATGTTCAGCAAATACAAAAATGTCCCCCACGCAAGAAATTAAGAAAATGTGACACACATAGCAACTCTCCCTGGTTAGCTAAGTTTGCTGCCCACTGTCATGTTTATCCTGCTGTTCCTTTAACTCCCACATTCACACACACCGTTAGGCTTCATGCTTACTGCTAGGCTCTGCCTAATACATTAAGCTCACTTGCAGCAAGTGACCTTTTCAAGGTTAATAGCCAGAAAAAGTGAGGGAAACAGAAATATAGACCAGCCCACATTCCAGTACGTAGGCAGTTGGAAGGGGGGAGCCTGGGGTAAGGTCCTGAATAAGCCAGCGCCTGGAAGTGGGATGTATTGTGTTTGATAATATGAATACTGGCAAGAACACCGACCCAGTAACACAAGAACAAGTAGTATCACTGCCATACCTTGCTGTAGTCAAGTTTGCCACTGCAGTTAAAATCAGCTTGTTTAATAATGGTATTCACTTCATCCCGAGTCATTTTTTCACCTCTCTGCAATGGAAAAACAACTCCGTTTGGGTTCAAGACTGATGGTCACCCACAGCACATATTTAACAAAAACACAAAGAAAAATTCTTCTAATATCCTTTATATCCTGCAATAGAGTTACACAGATTATCCAAATAGAAGGTCCACATCATAAAAAAATATTTTCCTACAACGTTACTAAATACTGAACAGATGAACTGCATCAGCTTATGCCATTTCATGATGCCTTCTGGAAACCTACCACAGACACACCAAAGTTCAGAAAGTCTTCCATAAATGGGGGAATCCCAGCTATTGCTCATTCATACTTGTACTGTAGCATGCTGACAACCAAGAGGTAACTTCATGAAGGTTGGTTTGACTTCTTTCCTTGAGCTATATCCTATTATACCAGATATGTTTTTATGTCATTGTTTTAAGCTGTATGAATGACATGTACAGGTAAGCCTGATGACATTTGCATGCTTTGGGTTAGTAACACATGATCTCTAACCAAAATATTGACTCCCCTAGCACAGTTTACTTTAAGACCCCAATGAACTAACCATAAGATCCAGTGAAGTCCCTGGTGTGACAGAGCATCAGAGCTGTAATAAAACTAAAGCACTGACCTTGATACTTTATGCGTAACATAAAAATATTATTTTTTAACATTGTATCTGAACATACATAAACAACTTGTGAGGCCAGAGCAGCAAAGCTGTATCATTAATTCTTCGAGTAAAAGTTCGTAACCCCAAAGGGCTGCAGAGGGGCTCTGTAGAGTTACTGATTCCTTTGATCAGGAACATGTGTTGACACATTCAGAACAGTTTTATCAGCCAATTTCCACAAATCTCTACTAATGGTTACAGATAGATAATTAATTTTCCACTAATACTTACTGTTGTAAGAATTTTATAAAGTTCATCATGTAAAATATATCCAGTGTTCTCTCTGTCTATTTTCTGAAATGCTTCGAGCAGTTCAGTTTTTGTAGCTGGTTTTTCTTGTTTTAAAATAGTACAAAAATCATCAAAATTCAGCGTAGTCGTTTGTGAAGTCCAGTATTTATTAACTGTCCTTTGAGATGGATTTCTTCCAGCCTGCTGAAGTACTGAACAATAAAACACAATATTAACTGTATATTCCAGCTGCCACTAAAGGATTTTTCTCAAAACATCCTCTAATTACTTGCCACGGTTGTTCTTTTTTAAGCCAACTCAATCCAAGGGGAAAGCTGATCTAAAGGACAGTCTTGTTTATAGTCTCAATCCCATACTCTACTGATCCAGACTGACCGCGACCTTCCCTGGCCCTGAATTCTGTGGTTTGTACCAGAGGCTGAAGCAGCCCAAGGGGCAGATGAGCTCACTCGTATATTCTTTTGCAAGGAGACATCAAACAGGCAGTGCCTGACATCCTGGATCATCCCTCACCAACTATGATCCAACACAGAGATGACATACGCTGCGGTGCTCAGAATGACACCCGCTTTCTTCTACAGAAAAGGAAGACACCAGAGAGCAGTCTGTGGCTTTTTATAACACAACAACATCACAGGAATTCTTTTGCTTAAAGGCTCTGATCTGCGGCTTCCCCTTTGCACTGTCCTACTAAACTCAATGGGATGTCTTCCTTAAAGAAAGTTAATGGGTTCAAATGATTAATTAAGCAAAATATCCACAAATTCAAAGACAGTCTCCTCAAGTGCCAAGTGTAAAATTCAGCCCAGTGTCTATGCCCCCTGCCTTACTATCAAGGACCTATTATTTGTAAACTGGCACGTTATTAGATCCTGTTTCTACTGATACACACAAGTCTTTCCACTTCCTTTGCCAAGAACGGAGACCTACTGTAGAATTCACCATAAACAGTATTTTATGTCACATCTATACATTTGAACTTACCCATTCAAATTACACAACATGAATTTCAAATGTAAAGGAAAAATGACACCAACAGACACAGATTAAGGCCAACAGCCAATACCATACACGCAGCCAGTCCCACTGCTCCTACTCCTGGTGTTCTTCAAAATGGATTTGCTGGATCTAGTCAGAGTCTTAAAAGTCTTTACTAAAAACATCCTTTCATCAGTTGCCAGAATTTATTATGTTAAGTTGAAATTAAATTCAAACGCAGTCCACCTGAAACTGGAGGGATGCTTTTCTATATTCCCAAATAATCAAGCTTTTGTGGAAATACAAGCTATCCTTCATCGCTGCCTTGGCTGGCAGCTTGATTTTCAGCCGGCTGACCAATGACCAAGTCTATACCGGCTGAGGGCAGCTCAGTAGCATCTGTGAAATGAGGTGGTGGCATCATTACAATTCTCAGAAGGCAACTGTGTCACCATAAAAGCAAACAAACAAAACCAGACACCTTTGTTGCTAATCTCCGATTGAATGCCAAGGACTAAATAAAGATTTCTGCCCTGTCACCTCTACAGCGGAGTCAGGAGAATACAGCAAAGCTACGTCTTTATCCATGCCACGCTTGGGCACATAGCAATTGTTTAAGGATTTCAGTGTCAAGGTCAGCCAAGGAAGGGCAGCTACTCTGTGTGTTTGTTTTCAGCAGATAGCCAAGTTCCCTGGAACGTCACTAGGGCACAGCATTCACTGGCACTTGACAGACTATCCTTCAAATACACAATTCGGTATTTTTATAGATCCAGGGAGATCAGCACTTGCCATGCCCTACATACCTCCCACGTTTGGATTTTTTGAAAGTTCAATTAGACTGCACCTTTTATTTACACTTCTTTACAGACTCCTAAATACCTTAAGTAATACTACAACACAGGAAATGAAGCTGCTATCTGTGAATAAGTAAAGCTCCCCCAAATAAAATTCCGCAGAGCCGATCTCCACGTGAACATTTTAGTTTAGAATCTGTATCAGCCAAACATCACATAGCAAGAGATGCTTCAACGCTGGCCACCACCCATTTGATAGATGACAGAATTTACTTACGATGCACTATAGGACTGTGATAACTCTCAATGCTTACAAATTTGAAACGAAGTTCTTAAAAATCTCTGAAAAGACTAGAAGCCTGAGCAACTAATTGCCCTTTCTGACCTGACCTTGAAACCAAAATGCCCAAACACTTGCTACGTAGCAAAGTGGCATATGGATAGAGATGAAAGCCAAAGCCTATATAAAAGAGATGACATTTGTTCACACCACCCCTATCTGAAAATCCAGATTATCCAAAACTATCATTAGGATGTTCTAAAGGCACTTTTATCACAGCTGAGAAAGGCTGGATAACACCAAGCCACACGCTGAAAGAATGTGCTTGCAACGGGTAGAATTTCCTGTACTGGTGTGGGGAAATAAGCTACAATAGGCGCAACAGAAGTACACTCAGCTTTTATGGTGGTGGTTTCCACGTGGAGATCTCTCATATTTTAGGCACGGGCAATGCTATGGCTATCAGTGAGAAACACTTCCTCACATACGCAAAAAAAAAATTATGGTCACTGGAATTATGATAAAATTAATTTTTTTGATATCTGAGCATGTTTCTGCCTTTAGCCACTGATTGCTTTTTTAATTACAACCAACTGCAATGCTGTAATACACCTACCTTTTACTTTAAAGCACCATAATCTGTGAGGAGGACTTGAGAAAGCAACCTGTACTACCACCAACCCCAAGTGCATTCTGAGCTGGACCCCAGAACCCACAGAATAAAAATCAGCCTTTTTTTAATTACACAGTTAATTTCTCTTTATCTAACTGAAGGTTTATGTTCTCATGCTTTCTTTGACAACTGTGTGAGCCGGAAATATTTTTTTCTAATTAAGCAAGCTAAAATTTTCATATCCCAAAACTCCAGGTAGAAAACTGAACTGAAAGACACTTTGAGGAGTTTCCTAACACAATTCCATGCTATTACATACCACCATGAACAGAAAAAAAGGACAAAACTGCTCCGAGAAAGAAAAAAACAAAAACAAACCACCATGGTAAGACATAATACACAACCCTACAACTCCAAGGGACACCAAAGTTGGTATTAAATTTGCTTGAGAAATTTTATCTGGGATAAAAACCTATTCCACAGCTGAAACAGGTTGTTACTCAGTCTTATCTTACTCCTTTCCTTATCTTACTTGGTCACAAAGATATATAATAAAGAAATCAATTTCCAATCCACAGCCCTAACTACCATTTTTCAGGTAAACTTTTGTAACTTTCCTAATAACTCCATGCCAGTGACTTTGACATTCCATAGGTTTTCAAAACAAATGTTATTAAGCTTCACAGCTTTCAGTTATCTACTAACACCTTTATTTAGGTCAGCTGAAGCACTGTGAGATTTTCTCTTTCCCTCCTGTTTACTGCTGACAGCTGTACCACTTACACACAAATGTACTATGGAGGAAAAAGTAAAAACTTTTGATTTCAGTCTGCAGGAACATTGTAATCCAGTAGCAGTTCAAATAAAGTAAGAATTGTTATAAAACAACCCGCGTGTTCAGCAGTCCGTTTGATCACACAGAGTTGTTAGAGGAAAGGCAATATTTTCACATACAACTCAAACAGGCCTAGAACTGATCTGGGAGACTTTTTAGGGGTAACCAACCATATCCATGCCTCCAGTAACAGCCTCTCCCAGGAGTCTGCAAACCTCTGTGCCAATTAATGCCCATTGCCGTGGCGATTTTCTGTGCAACTGCCCACTATAAACTCAACTGAGACCAACTCACTTCATCACTTGTCAGGGATAGGGAAACATTTATTGCAGGAGTGTCACTATCAAAAAGCACCACCTCAAGTAAGCAACAACGCCACCAGCAAACCTGGTGGTGTAAAACAAGTCACTTAGGTCCCCTGTAAGCGGTCAGCCAGTGTTGACTTTTGCCCATTCCTACTGGTGATTTACAGGTGAAAGCCCTCTGTACTATTCCCACTTCCACGAGTCATGCAACAATGAGCAACAAAGACAAAGGATTTGAGGAAAATTAACAACTTTGAGGAATGCTAGTTTCTATAAGCTTGGGGGAAAAAAAATCACTATGTAACATTTTATAACAGGTAAATGATGAAAATATCTTCAAAGACACATCTGGCAACACTTGAAATCTGAACCTGTCTAAAACTACTGTAAATTCCTTAAAACAGTTACAGAGTTTATGCGTAGGGATACGCTCACTACAGAATTGCTGGCGGCTGTTTGTAAACTACCCACTGTAATCATCACACACAAGAGTTACGGGGGGAAAGTATCTAATCCTCACCTAAACAGAGTTGTTCTTTTGATTTAATGTTTTCTAAACTGCTTTTTAAAACAGTTAGGTAAGCTGCTCGGCAGTTCATGTAGAAGATTGCTTCTTCTGCATGCTGGGACTTCTTCGCTTGGGAACTTTCCGAGCGTGCGACTTTCTGAGCAGAGAGGGACGCGTTGTCCTCGAGACTGCTGGCCATTCTGGGAAAATACAATTACAGTTAGAATTTCTTAACATCCTGTCTGCTTGATAATCATAGATCATCAGGTCCAGCCATTAACCCAGAACTGCCAGGGCACCACTACCAGGGGACCACTGGTCCCTCAGCACCACAGCTCCATGGGGGGCTTGGAAACCCCTCCAGGGATCATGGGGACTCCACCACTGCCCTGGGTGGAGTCTGTGCCTTGCAGGATTTGTCACAATGGTGAATTAATGAACATACCCCACCTACCACCGTTTTACTCCCAGTACCACTCTCAAATCTTACTACAGTTCACCAATAGTAGCAAAGGTGGAGTGCTTTTAGGGAGAGAAACTGCCAATTAAACATGGTGACAGGCGTGAGAGGCACAGAATTATTTAACAGACTTTCTTCACCAAAAATACAAAACCAAAGTAAACATGATCAAGAATCGTTGCAGCACTTCTCTCACTGTAGAGAGCTCTGCGGCTTCATGATCACGACAGACTCGCGTCGTGTTGGATTCTCTGTTTCTTGGTGTTAACAACAAGAGTAAAAGCCCCCTGTGTCCTCTGCTGAAAACTACACATGACCAGGTTTATACTGAGCTGCGTATTTGTCAGGATTTCTTCTCTCACTCAATTTGACTTTCATATCTCCAAGAGTGATTTAGCTGGAAAACTGGGCAGCTTTAGACAGCTTCAGCAGAGACACTGTGTAATGTCATAAGCACCATACAACATTCAGTGTTAAAAAAAGTGATATAATAATTAACCACATGCTTTTTTTCTGCTGCCAACCCATGCCAGAATGGGCTTTTCATTTTTGTTTTTACAGTTATAACTTAATAAAACATATGGCTAATAGTAAAATCGATCAAAATTGCAATAACCCTTAATCCTTCAAGTATGTGAAGTTAAGCACACAACCTACTTTTAAGAGTTATCCAAATACAATTAATAAATAACCCTGAAACTATGAATGTGCATAGAACCTTGCAGAACTTAGGCCTTGTGAGTAGAACACTACCCATATAATTGTAAATGAATGGAAATAAATATGAAATGCATTTTTTTCTAAATTATTGAAACGATTCAAAGCAGTAACTAATACTGTTTGCTCACCAGTGGCCAGTAAACTTTTAACAGCAGCTTTCCGCTTTTGCCAAGGGTGATTAAGGTTTTTAGAAGGCCATCGCAGAGGGACACTAAATCGTGTTGTACTGTTGCTCTAACAGCCTCTCATATTATTTTACCCAATGTTGACTTCAGAAAATATATTCCGGTATAATAAATTGAATATCTCAAGTTCAGCAACAAGACAACGACATCATAGGGTCCCCTTCAGGACTCATTGGATTTTTACTCAGGAGGCCTAAATCACTCGCACCTTGTTGAGTTATATAGGTCTTCTGCACTCGGGAAAGAAAGATAATAATCGCTTATCATGGATGAAGTACCCTATTTATAATACACAGACCGCCTGCCTGACACTTTAATATTACACTGGCATTAGAAGGACCCCACAGGGACACTGTGACACAGTCTGGTTCCTGCAAACGGGTGTCACTATAATTAAGCACCAGTGTTACACACACAAAATGGAAGTGGGTTAAAGTCAAGGAGGAAAGGAAGAATAAATGTTAATTTTCCAGTAACTAGATTATAAAATGTGAACTCGTATTCACACTCTTCAGACTGCCCATTACCCAGATATTTCTGACACGGGCCATGGCTCTGCCAAGGGGCGCTGACAACACAGCGCTCCGCAATCCGCTGAGCCATAGCTCAGCCCCATGGCTTAGCCTGTTACATTTTTACTGAGCAAATAACACTTCAGACAAACTAGACGGAGAGAAGCAACCTGGCCTCGGCTGAAGTGGGACGGCGGCACAGCCTAATTATTGCTTTTCAGTTTAGTTGCTATGATTCTAACAAATAAAACCCGAAGGAATTAAGTCATACCCTTCTGGGCCACCCTCACCTTTCCCGCCGCGGGTCCGAGGCCTCAGTTCACCTCCATCCACACCAAACGCACACAGGCTGGGCAGCTTCGTTCCCACCGTTGCTTAAGCTTCTGAGACTCGCTCACCTGAACCATAGAATCATTTAGGATGGAAAAGACCTTTAAGATCATCGAGTCCAACCGTAAACTGAAATGAGGAAACTCTTTTACCGCAGGAATCTCACTACTTCCCCCTCCGGTGGGCGCAGGGGTTTTCTTGGGCAAAATTTACCATCCACCCTCACTCACCAACTTGCTCACCCCTCAAGGACCCTCCGCCCTGCCCACCGTCCCCGGCAGCCCTGAGGGGGTGGCCGGGGCTGCCCGCACCCCACCTCCCGCCCAAGCTGAGCTCGCACAAACCTTCCAGCGGGTGGAGGCCGCCCCCAGACCGGCTCCTACCGCAGCATTCAGCGGGGCCCAACGAGTCGCTTCCCGGCCCCGGCCTCGGCCCGCCCTGCCGAGGCCGCGTCCCGCCCTCCCGGCGCCGTTTCCAGCCGGCGGCGTTTGGCCGGTGCACGGCAGAGGCGGGAGATCCGCAAAAGCGGCGGGAGCTGCTCCGGGCGTTGCAATGTCGTAGGGATCGGGCACGGGCGGCGGAGCGGGCAGGCTCGGTTCTTCCCCGCTGGCCCCTGAGGGCTCGCCGGGAGCCGCTGGAGCGGGGCTGGCGGCCGCTGGAGCGAGGGCCCGTGTGTGGCGGAGCGCTTCTCCCCGCGGGCTTCCCATCAGTCAGGGAAGTGTGCTCCTGGGATTATACCGGGGAGAGGAGGAGCTCACCAGAGCGCGGGGAAGGGCGGGTTTTGCTTCTAGCTCCGTCTTCCAGCTGTTAGATGGGACCGGGAAATTTAAGATGGTGGTCCTTGGGGGCAGAGCCTCATCCGGACGGAGTTTGGGCGGGAGATGCCGACCGGCGTGGCTCTTGCTCTCGGTGTGTTCCCCGTCTGCTCCAGGCTTCCCAGCCTGTGGGAGATGGTTTCTGTCGGCACACCCCGTGGGCAGAGGCTGGGAAGCTGTGGGGTAGAGGGTGGCAGAGGCACAGGAGCCACGCTGTGGGTGGGTTGTGCTGAGTTTGACACCCGGGTTTTGTGCCGCAGGCAGCGGTGGGAGGTGTTGCAGGCCCGGGGTGGAGAGAGGGTGACTCGTTCCCTGTCCCTTTTCCGTCAGACTCGTCATATTGTCTCCAAAGGGAATAAATCCTGTTCATACTTCTCCCGTTCTTTACAATTTACTGAGAAATAGTCATAGAAGTCTAGAATGTAGAATCATTTCGGTTGGAAAGGACCTTCACCATCATCAAGTCCAGCCGTTCCCCCAGCACTGCCAGGACACCACTGACCCCTGGCCCTCAGCACCACAGCTCCACGGGGGGCTTGGAAACCCCTC
>JAAGNO010023351.1:20286-59209 GCA_033439905.1 Ceryle rudis | reverse complement strand
GTGATTTGCAGTCCCTTCACAAAACACCTTCTGAAATCCTATGACCAGGACATAGCCAGGGACCACCAGGCTGAAAACACCTGAACCAGTCTGTTCTCCTTTGTCCCAGTACAGGGTTGACTTAATATAAACTGTCCAGCTTGTCTAGGTCCTTCTGGAATGAAGTGGATGAAACCACTCTTCAACGAAGCATTTTCAAAATCCAAAAAGACATGTCTGTGGGTATTCTTGAGAATGAACTTATTTAACCCCAAGACTTTGCTCTGTCATCACAATTTTAGGCCCTTGCTTCCTGTTCCCTACCCTGGTGATTAAGACCATTAGAAATGGATGATTTGAAATACAAAGGGGAAGGGGCAGAAACCTGCAAAGCCATCAGTGAGACCCTACAGTGCTCCCCCAAACACATGCATATCTATACATGTATTATATGTTATATATATATGCACACATGCATATCTATATAAAATACCCATACACAGAGAGGAATAACTATCTAAGCAAGTGTTCCCAGCTGGAGGGCTGTGGAAGGCCCTACCATGAAAGCACATCCCCAGTCAGCAGCAAGAGCAGGGCTCAAAGGGCTGCCAGGACCTTGCCTTTCCCCAGCACACAGTGGTATGTGCACCGTGCATGGCTGGGGCTCAGCCAGGCAGGTGCTGTGCCCCATGGAAGGGTGCTAGGGCTGGCTAGGGAGCTGCATGGCTACCTCATGGCAGGGTGGTGAGAGGAGCAGGCCTTTTCTCCAGTGTCAAATGCTGTTTGGATCAAAATGTGCTGAGAGTGAGTGGTTTTTACCTTTCCTCATAAGACTGGTACGATGGTTATCTGGAAAGCCATTTCAAGCAGGAAAAAGAAATAGAAGGACAGACATTTAAATTCAGCGAACTTCTAAACCAAGAGGTCTAATACATCTTGGAAACACTTACTTAACTTTTCCTGACATTTGTTTTCCACCAAACTAACAAGTATTTATAAAATATTTTAGTCCTGTCTGCATTCATGCCCGGAAACCAACTTCATCCAAGTTCTTACTTTCAACTCCAAGCCATTTGTCATCACTGATAGACTCAGGCTGAAATCCTTGGAGAAAATCTCACTGGCTTCAATGAAACCAAAATTTACCCACTGACTCCAAAACTCAAAAAAGCCAACCGAGCTTCCTAGCTGGAACATGGCTGTGTCAGGTACTTTCAGAAACTGTGATTCGTGCTCATCTCCTGCATGCTGACAGCATGGAAAAGAAGCCAACCCACTGTGAGTTCCTGTGTTGAACCTACAGAGGACACAGGTCTTTGAGACACCTTTTTGCCCAAGCTATTGAGTTTTACACTTTTGGTTTCAGCAGTTGCAGGTCTGGCCCCGTTTTCAGTCTCCTTTAGGGTTCCAAGAGTGGTCACCAGTGCTCCAATGGTGATGATGCTCTATCCATCCCCTTGCAGCTCCCTGCTGAGGGACACAGTGGATGCTGCACGTCTGCACGGGCTCAAAAAACTACTGGAACAAGACCATGTGAAACAAATCCATTGGGGGATATTAAATTCAAGGACAGCCCTGTCAGCTCAGGAAGTCCTTGAGATACTAATTGCTGGAAGCTGGGAAAGTAGACTGGGAAAGTATCACAGAGTGCTTGCCTTGTTCTGGTGCTTTTATCTAAGCATCTCCGGCTGGCTCTGTCAGAGGGTGAATCTGGGTCTTGCTGGACTTTGGTCTGAGCCAGCACAGCCATTCCTATGATCCTATACTGCCCAAATTTTCCTTAGCATTTTGCCAAAGCTTTCTCGTCTTTTTTTTTTGTAATAGCAATGAATTTGTTGGGTTTTTTTTTTTGTTTTTTTTTTTTTTTTTTCTGACTGCTGATGCTGTTTGGGGAATTCTATTTCCCTCAAGCATAATAGTCTGAATAATCTGCATTAGTTATGCAATATACTGTTAACATGGGGTTTTGGCAAGCTTTCATTTCACCCGAATTCAGATCAGACACCTTCAGGACGTTCAATGATTCTTCTTTTCTTGGACCACAAAACCACCCAAGTTTCCTTTCTTAACAGACAGACCAGCCTTGATGGTCCAGCTGGATCCTGGACTGACAGGAAGCTCAGCTCACATGAAGAAACACTGTCATGGGTTTATTAATTTATTTTATTTCCTCCAATCAATATATAATTAATTTACAAACCCAGCTCTGCAGGGTTTATTGGAATCATAGAATGCTTTGGGTTGAAAAGGACCTTAAAGATCATCGAGTTCTAACCCCCCTATCATGGGCAGGGACACCTCCCACTAGGAATGATGCAAGAGGATGGGAGTATGGCTGTGGGATGTGAAGGAATTTCCACAAACTAACATTCTCAGCAACTTGGCTGATAAAGCCGGCAATAAATGAGCAATAAACAGCAATAAAAGCAGGCAGGTCGTTCTTCAGACTGAAGGCAGTTAAAGAAAGGAAACATCCCATCATTGCAGAAAGGCAACAGAGGTTACTATTTAGAAGTGATCTATGAATGGAAATCAGTTAATGGTACAAAAATGAAGGCATCTCAAACATCAGAAGCAGGAAGGCAGGAGACTTCACCTGGTGTATGTCAAAGACAGTGAGATAGAGACTGCTTGGCTGTAACCCCAAAACAGCCCTGCAGTGATCCAGCCAAGCAGCTTTACCCCCCAGCAGCTCCCATCATGGGAGGCAAATTCCCCTCTGTGCAGGAGACACTGTCACAAGCCACATGTCTATCAGCATTTCACCCCAAACCTTCTTCCCAGAGACCCATTTTACAGGAGTTTTGTGACAAGGCTGTCTCTCGTCATGGGATGTGCACATGGGAGACTGCAAGAAGGGGGAAAAAAGACTCAAACTGAAGTGTACATAGGTTGATACAATCAAAGTGCTTAGGATGGAGCTGGGGGGAGAGATTTTAGAGTATCATCTACCAGAAGAAGTTACATCAATATTGTCAGCTTATGGAAAACTGGCATGGAGAGAATAAAACCCCAAAGGGACCTGGGAAATCTCTAATGTCTGGGAAATCTGCTGCAGGATAGTGGAAAGTATTTGTGAAAGAAATTAGAGAAGCTGCAACTGAAATTCCTCTGGTTGTGGCTCAAATGGAGGAAAGAAATGCATTCTTTACCCAAATATTGGGTAAAGAAACGTCAGGAGGGTAGGATGGCCAGATAAAATTTGGAGTGGGATAACTGCAACGCCATATAAATGCTGTCAATTAGGAGAAAGATTTAAAGGAGTTGGGCTAGTGGGAAAGGTGAGTAAAACAGTAAAACAAAGCTCAGATATATTGCTATGTGACTCAAAAACAAAGGTGGAAGTGAAGTGGGTGTGAAGCTGTCACTGAAACCATTACTTTTCTCAAGTTACTTAAAAGCCTTTCAGGAAGGGACTGTGGGTTCCTCTGCTTCCCAGTGCTCAGCTGGGGATGAATTCCTGGGGCCCATTTCTCAAGAAAGAAAACAGGCATCTCTGCCTGAAAACCAGCATCTGGAGCAGGACTTCAAAACAGCAGAGCAGCCAAAATCACCAGGGCTTTTTAAAGTCTTCAGTTAAAGGAACACATGGAAAATGACAGCACAAAGCACCACAAAGGCTAACAAGGATGCGAACAAAAACTGGAAATCTCTCCGAGTTCAGCTTGCTGTCAGCTTATTTTGGGGAGGGAGATACATGGAGAAAGGGAAGGTGCTGTAAGCTAGACAGTTTTTTTCCTGCTTACGGTTGTATCTTCTCGTTAGAAGGGGCGGCTGCTGTCTCCTATGGACTCTGGCTCCAAGATACACAAAGTAGAGGAAACCTATTTTTAGTCTCCATGAGACAAAAGTGCTAGTAAAAAAAAAAACCTAACAATTGCTTCCTGTTTAGGGCTGCTTCTGTGAAGAGAGATCCTGCCAAGATGCTGAGGCTGGGGCAGGACCTTGGCACAGGTTACAGTTCTCAGGGTCTGCCCCAGGGAGGGCAGGCAGGTCTGTCTGGAGCTGTGCTGTGAGATGGAGTCATCTGGGGATGTGAGACAAGAAAAGATGCTCTTGTGTCCCAAGAGACTGCATGCTGGGGCAGGAGGTCCATGTCCTGGGTTCCCGAAGGAGGAGAAGGGACTTGAGCTTCTGCTCATTTGGGATTCTTGGTGTCTACAGGCTTCAGGTTGAGCTCAACTCTGCTTAGATTAAAAGATTCAAGAGGGTCTAAGTGACACGTGAGTCTAGGGAGACAATTTGCAAAGTGACTTTCACACTGAACCTCAGACGGATTAAAGACTTATCCCTCTGAAAATTCAAAAGCTTGGTAATACAGGTCAGATTTACAACAGGAGAGCAGGTAACATAGCAGTCAGTGTGGCTGATTCATTTCTTTATCTTCAAAGTGCTTTGGTACTTCCACCAGCAAACTATGTGCAAGAAGTTAAATTAGGAACCAATCCATGCTCACCGAAATTAAAACCAGTGTTTTCTTCAATTTGCTAGTCATAAGTACTTCCTCATTTTAAAACCCCAGCACTGGCATTCTAGATGACATTTAAAGTATTTCAAAAGCAAGAAAATTATCATTAGAATTCAGCTTAAAATGCAAATTTTTCTATTTAGGCACAGAACATACTGCAATGCTTCATGGGATAGTTGGTGTTTCTTCTGCTGCACCATTAAAATTATATTATGGATGTCAACAGCTAATTACTCTGACAAGGAGCTTTACTTCTCCATGTGTTTTTTCCACATCAGACAGCCTCAGAAGGAGGAAGACACGACATTTTTTCGCCTAAAATCACAGACTGAAAGGGTAGGAATGAATCCCCATGGGTGGATTTACTCTTAGTCACATACAGGATATTTTCAGCTACTTTCTGGCATGCTGTGAAAAAGCCATGGAAAGAGAAAAACCAAAGGGAAAAAAAAAAAATCCTGGTAGACCATGTAACACACAAAGTGATCATTTAATTTCTACTCAGGGCTCTCATCAGGAAGTGGAAGCCTAATCATGTATTTTCAAAGCTTCTTAGCAAAATTGGGAATGCATCCTAGTAAATCTGGAAATACCTATCACAAGAGGTCAGCTGAGCCCAGCCTAATAGTATCCCACCAGCCGCACTGTGCTGGGAAAGGTCTTGCGCATCCCCATGCACTTCTCCTGGTCAAGGAAGAGTGTGTTGGCTTTGACAGACAGGTCATGCTCCAAGACCGACTTGGCATGAACCAGCATTTGCAGTGCATCCTCGGAGTCTCTCAGACGCTGCTGGAGACTCTGGATTGTCTCATCGATTTCATGGACCTCATTGACAAGGCTGGAAAACAAGAAGAAACCCCCATGAATGGTCCCATCGTGGGGGTGTTTTCTAGCATGGTGTGGCTGACAGGCTCCTTGGGCACAGAATTTCCCCTTTCAACGTGCTCAGACTACCTCAGACCCCCTGTTTCTAGGAGAAACACAGGAACATGGATGGCAGAGCTCCTCTAAATGTCAGTAGGAATGGTAAAGTTTACTGTAAGGCTTTGGCAACATGCAGCTGTATTTCCCAGAGCAGCTTGTGCCACTGAGAAGAGGGATGAGCAGCTGTGGCTTCCTGTTCCTGTTTGGTTTTATGGGTTGGTTGGTTCACCCTCTTGGATTTCCCTGTGCAGTGGCCCTCCCTACACCCATGGATGCACCCGCAGCAAAACAGGACAGCTGGGAGAGGCTAAAAGTGAATGTGAAACAAGTAGAGGATGGAAACAACCATGGCATGCGAGATGCTAAACAGCTCTGGGGCTGGGTCTAAACTGCTTTTAAAAGGCTTCACATGGAGTCATGTCCAAAGGGCTCCCAGGAGGAGGTGTGAGATTCAGGGTGGATCACAGGGGTGCCACTGGACACTCAGGGCAGTCTGGTCCTCCAAAGTCCCTTGGGGTGCAATCCCAAAGTGCTCACTACGTCCTTGGAAGGATTTCTAATGTCGCCAGGGGAGGGGAGGACAGCCCTAGCAGCTTCTCCATGTAGTGCACCCTTTCTTTCAGTTAACCAAAAGGAAGGAGCTAAGTGCTGTCAGCATGAGCCCATCAGAGAGCAAAGGGCTTATCCTTCAAATCTGAGCATATCCAACCACTGGGGAAGCAGGCAGGAAAGGAGATGAAGTTTAACCAAGTGGGAAAAATCCAGCCCCTCATGGGGTGGCATCAGCCTCCTTCGCGGGTGCAGAGCTCTCCCAGCACCCAAAGGCTGGAGCACCTGTTCAGTGCTTTTGATTATATCAGTGCCTTTATGGAAGGACTATTTAGAAAAAAATAAACAACCCATAATTCATTTTATCATCCAGGGATGCTCCTGAGTGCTACCACTTGTGACTCACTCAGGACCCTGCAGGCCTTGCACTCCTGCCTTACCGGATCTGGGCAGGGTCCCGGCACAGCTCCATGTTTGGCCTCCGTGTACGTTCATCCAGACGGGTCTGAGCCACTTTTAATGGAGGCACTTTGTCCCTAATGGCTTTTCGGATGGCTTCTATGTTCATCTCAATCTGGAAGATTTCCTGCAATGTCTAGTGTGAAAAAGAAACAGATACATCAATTTAAAAATATATTCTCAAGTGATCACATCATTTCCCTTTTCTCCTGTCTGTCTGCAGTAAAAAATAGGTTCGATAAGCAGACCCTGGGCTCAGATCACTGTCATTCTGGCACCTATTGAGGTACAGATCCATCAGAGAATTCTCTTCAGGGAAAAACCTCTTTTTGCTGCTGCTGTCACATCAGAGGAGGTTTTGGAGCTGTGATGAATCTATTGAATTACCAGCTTCCCAAAATTACTGCTTGCAGGAACTGCTCATCCATCAACAGCAACTCATAGAGGGAATGTTTTTAATGGATCCTCATTTAAAGTCGCAGCATCAGCCTGCAGTGCCGCAAGCCCAATCTCCACTCAATTAATACTGTGTCCAGCGCTCTTCATGAAGCTTTCCATGAGATCCACTGGCCAGATCCTGGTGCCCATCACAGGTCTCCACTTCCTCAGCTTGTCAGAGCAAATGCACAGATACCCGTGCAGCAAACACAGAGCGCTGAGACTGAAAGCACATTCTTGGAGGAGAAGCGAGCCTGCAAACACCCCAGCAGAGGCCCAGCAAGGACCTTCTACAGAGCAGACAGACCTTCTGCAATAAGTACCAGGAGATACAACCAGCATTGGCATTTTCTGCTGGAAATCCCAGTGCTATCAGCTGGGATGCACTAGCAAAATACCACATCTCTCAGGATGAAATTACAATTCCAGCTCATCCTGCTCCAAGGAGAAAGTCTGCAACAGGACAGGTTGGGCATGAAGAAAATCTTCTTCACTGAAAGGGTTGTTAAGCAGTGGAACAGGCTGCCCAGGGCAGTGGTGGAGTCCCCACCCCTGGAGGGGTTTAAAAGCTGTGGAGATGTGGTGCTGAGGGACATGGTTTAGTGGTGCCCTGGCAGTGCTGAGGGATCGGTTGAACTCTAAGATCTTAAAGGTCTTCTCCAACTAAAACAATTCGATGGTTCTATGAACACTCAGAGTTTAAAACAGAGAATGATACTAGAAGCAGGTCCCTGGGGCAACTGCTCCTCTTCTTGGGCGAGGTCAGCATGGAGGGTGGTGTCACTGGGAAGTGATGGTGTCACCTGAAAGGGGAGGGGTTCAGGCTACCTTGGCCAGGTGTGTCTGAATCTTGCTCTTGGCGTCAGCTGTCTCAGCGATGCGGTTGGTGAAGGCAATGTTCACCCTGTTGAACTGGCGCCACATCTCGTTGGCTGTCAGCACCAGCAGGTTCTCAATGCTGTCCCGCAGCTTGGCCGAGGCCGCCCGTTCGCTCTGGGAGCGGAGGATGTTGTCGTCCGTGAACTTGGCCCATGACTCTGGCACTGAGATCCTGGGGGCAGGGAGAAAGGAGAGGACTCCAATAAGACCATGCTGCTGAAGCTGGCCATGGCCAGGCAAAGACCCTGCCAGGGAGCAGCAAGATGGATTAAATGTAGATTAAATCTATGCTCTTAATCTAACCACATCAAAGCAAAACAACTGGACACCATTTTTTCAGTAGCACTTATCAAAAGATGACATGCTCATGAAGACAACTGTGTTACTTAGGAAAGTTCTGACAAACAAAAGATTTCCCCAGAAAAACAGAGATTTTAATCAGTCCTCATATGCCAGCTTCACAACAACGCTCATGTGGCAGTCGGTTCATTTTGCTTGTGACTTATCTCAGTTTCATACTAAAATGAACAAGCATTAGGTAATATTCGATTCCCTGTCCGCACATTCAGGATGAAATTCACGCCTGTTCAGTAGTCCAGAACAAGGTCAACAAAAGACTTAAATACCACATAAGCTCCATTTAAAACATGCTGATCCTCGGCACATTTTACCCCCCTCTGAATTTTTAGCATCCCTCCTTTGCAATTCATTTGCCTGCCTAAATAGGTCTGAGCTGTACTGTGAATAATTACTCAAACTTTAGGAAGATTGAGTCCATCTATGCCCCTCCACAAACTGCACACATCTGTGGGAGCAGCAGACTGGTTCCCTCAGCCCTTCACCACTTAGGACATGTCTGCAAGTGCTGCTTTAGGTCACCATTCACTTAGTGCAGAGCCAAAGCCAAATTCCTGGCACCCAAAAGCAGCTGAACTCTATGCCAGGACCACACTCTCTAATTCTTTATCTTCTATGCCATTTTGGCTCCCTGCCAGGCCCTCTCCATGCTGGGGTGAACCCCTTCAGACTTTACATCAATGAAGAGCACTCAGGCAAGCACTGACACATCTTTGAAAATATGCATAAATTTAACAAGCTGCGAGAGGTGCTGGACTGAATTCATTTCCAGGCTGATCTCTGAACCCTGATCTAATGTTTAATTAGGTGGGACTTGCTTTCACACGCTGGATGTTCGGCATCCAGCTGAAAGCAGAGGGTTGTGCTTCCCTTATGGCAAGGGGAGAGAAACGGGCCCTCCGAGGTAGGTGTCTCCATGTGGGCTGGATGTGTCATGCACATGCCTTTACAGTGGGCTGGGGACAACCAGCTCCCTGCCAGGGAGAGGCACCATTCACCCCAGGGATAGTTTGGCACTCACGTGGCATCCACCCGCTCCACCCCTCGGTAGTAGCTGATGCCATCGGAGGTGTTCCTCAGGTGGTGGCACTTGTTGTCGATGCGGTGGGCAGCCTGCTTGTTGGCTAGGTCCTTCTCCATCTCGTGCTGGGCCGCCCTGTTCGACCTTCAACACACAAATGACAGCCATCGGTGGGGATGTCGGCGTAGGGAGTGAGTTGAAGTACAGGTCTAACAAGGATTCACACTATAACTGCAAATGCACATCAGCCTTGCAGCAGGAAGTAGGGGAGCTCCTCCTTACGCGAGCTGGGCTTTCGCCTTCTCCAGGTACCGCTGCATCCTCTCCTGGCAGGACCTGATGACATCAACTTCCTAGGCAAAGACAAAGTATGACCCCATCAGCATCCATGCTCAGTCTCTCTGGTCACGCTCATCCCCTCGGGCCTCTTCAACCTCGCACACAGCAAGAACCTGCTTCCTTGTCTTTCTGCCTGAAGCAAACAGGCAAGGAGTGGGAAAATGTGTTCCCCAACCCCAGCACAGTTGCTTGTGCACCTGCACCTATGCCCAGCAACCGTAAGGGGACAGGAGGATGCTGTGGCCACAGCCATGGCCTTTGAATTTGCTTTCAAGGTGGGTTGTCAAGTGCACTTTCACCTTGATATCAGTGTCAAGTGCTGGTTAGTTTTATTGTAGGGAGACAGGGACAGATCCTGACCTGACAGGAACAGGTGGAGTGGTTCCCTGGACCAGCAGCGCTACACATACCTGTCCCAAATATGCATCTGCCCTTTTTGTTCCCAAAAAATGTTTTCCTCCCCAGGAGAAATCCATCCACACAGGACTTGACTTTGGTGCAAATCCCCAGTCATTTCTAAGACACATTCAGCTCCACCAGAGGAAGGCATCTGCTGCTCACAGCTCACTTGACTTCAGCGCAAACCTATTGCGTTTGTAAAGCCCCAGCTACTGGAAGCAGGTGATTAGTGCTCCAAAACCAGGAATTTTTAAGCCCTCCTCTCTGCACAACCCAGCTGAAAAGCACAGCCTAAATGTGCCCCAAAATCTTAAAATCCAAACTGACATTAGATACGAGCTTTGATTATTTTCCTAAAATCTCATGACCTTTAAATTAATCTTCTAATGGTTTAGGGCCTGACTCATAAGAAAAAATCTTCTAATGGAGCAGTGGCTTCCCAGTCCCAGGGGCTGCAATTTCCTTCCTGGTTTCACAAGGTCTTTGCAGTGATTGTATTTCGCTGTACCCTGCCTTAGGATCCTGTCTTCTGTGCCAACCCTCCTCGTGTTTTGCTTTCTATTCATAATTTAAAGCAGGCTATATAAAGGCAGGCAGGAATGCAAGTTTTTATGACTTCTACAAAATACGTTGCCTGAGCACACAGAGTCCTGCTGCGGCCACACTGCTCTGAGCAAAGCAAAGCTGGGGAGAGATGTAATATCTTTTATTAGAACAACGAATATAGTTGGGAACACCAGACAAGCTGTCGGGCCCATGCTGCCTTCTCTGTATTTGTGGGTGCATGTGTGTGTAATATATATAGAGATATATCATATGTATGTATGTGCTGGAGCGTGTCCAGAGAAAGGCAAGAAAGCTGGGGAAGGGTCTAGAGCACAAATCTGGTGAGGAGCGGCTGAGGGACCTGGTCTTGTTCAGCCTGGAGAAAAGGAGGCTCAGGAGAGACCTTCTGGCTCTCAACAACTCCCTGACAGGAGGTTGGAGCCAGGTGGGATCGGTCTCTGCTCCCAAGGAACAAGCGACAGGACAAGAGGAAATTGCCTCAAGTTGCACAAGGGTAAGTTTAGGTTGGATAGTAGGAAAAATGTCTTCCCCACAAGGGTTGTCAAGGGCTGTCCCAGGCTGCCCAGGGCAGTGGTGGAGTCCCCAACCCTGGAGTGGTTTCAAAGCCATGCAGATGTGGTGCTGAGGGACATGGTTTAGTGGTGCCCTGGGTTGGACTCAATGTTAAAGGTTTCTTCCCACCAAAACAATTCTATATGACATAGGTACATACAGGTCCTGTCCTGCCAGGGCTCTGAAAGGCAGGACAGTCTCACAAACTCCTTGAGGAGGGTCAGAGGACCCCAAGATGCTACACAAACACACCGCTGGTTCTTGGCTCTTCCTTCCTCTGTGAAGGCAAGTCTCACCCACACCATGTCGACTGTATGGGGAATGCTGCCCCCTGGCCCAGCAGGTTATGGAGGTTGGAAGAGTTTAGCACCTCACCAGTACCAAGGAGCTAATGAGGAAGCAGGGCTGCAAAACCTGTATAGAGCAGTTTAGGTAAAAATAACTTGAACACATGATCTGTGTTACCGTGAAGAGCTGTTTCTCCACATCGTCATGGACTAGGTCGATGTCCATCCTCTTCTCCCGGTGAAGCAGGCACTCCTGAGCGACCTGTTGAGGACATGCTGTCAGTGCTGGCTGCAGGGACAAGGTTCGCTTCCTGGGGTGGTCCTCATGTCAAGTAATGTAAGAAAAGACATTACAGGTGGGCACAGAGATAACAGCCCAGGGCAGCTGGTTTAGCCGACAATGAGCAGCTGAGCTGCAACATCAGCATTAAATCAATGTGAGCTGAGCACACGTGTCCCTGGTGCAACACCAGCTAAATGCAGGGCCCTGTGTCATGTCGGACGCTGACCTTGCCAGAGCCTCGTAGCAAGACATGGGGCTTTTGTCTCCCAAACCAGGATTTTGGATATACCCCTTATCAAAATATTTGGTTAAGCACATACTGTTCCGATGTGCTCAGCATGTGCTGAGAGGGGACTCGGCAGACGGCAAGGGATTTGTTTACTAGGAACTTAACTAATGGTCTCTTCATAAAAACTTTCTAGACGTGACGGAGATGCAATGAAACTTAATTAGATATTTGAATGGCTGCAGATGTTTCAGCAGCAGGGCACAGCTTGCAGCCCACTGGACAGAGTGCTTACCTGGAGAGGGGCCTCAGTCTCAGCCAAGGCTCTCTCCAGTCGTTCCTTCATGTCTGTGAGTGCGTTGGTCTCCCCGATCATCTCATCCAGCTCATGGCAGAGCTCTGACTTCCAAAATCCTATATCATTGACACGTTCTCCCAGGTTTTTGGTGCTTTCTATTTGAGTTTTCTTTGTCTGTTGATATTTATCCTGAATCATGCGGGAGGTATCAACTCTCAGACGCTCTGAATTTTGCCGGGAAGTCTCTGACTCTTTGTAGTTGGTCAGGTTGGACCTGTACCAGTCATCGGGAGTGTACCGGGTGAAGAGGGTTGTTCTGTTAGAAACGAAAGGAAGCATCTTGCTAGTAGTTAACCCCTGCGAGCTTCTGGAAAATGGAGCCAAAGTTGGGTTGATGGCAGCTGTTTTGTAGTAGGTGCTGGGCATCCAGGGGAGGCTGAAGCTCTGAGGCAAGGGGTAATAAGGAAAACGGTTCTTATAGCTTGAAGCCATGGTGCTGATGGCTGGCAGAAACTTGGTAGGTGTTGACCTTGGGTGGGCATATGTTGCCATTAAGGGAGAGCCAACCAGCTCCATTCTTGAGCACTGCTACTCAGGTGTGTGTCCTGCACAAAGGAGACAGAAGACAACAACCTCACTCAGAAAGCTCCTGCGCTTGAGTTACTTCTCACAGCAACACATGCAACTTACGTGACCAGCGATGGACACAGCGCCTACCTGGGCCTGAAACTCCTGAAAGCAAGCCTCTTCTGAGAACACCCAAGCATTTGTATATATAAGGATTTGACTTCATTGTTGGTAGGTAGCATCAGATCTTGAAATGTGGAGAGAAACCAATCCTGAATGCTAAGGACAGATATTACAACCTCATTTTCCTTCTATCTGTCAATCCAGTGAGACTGTTGGTGCTGATCCTCTGCTGTTCATTTGTTTCTTTTGGCCAGTGTATCTGCTGATCTTACTCCAGATGTAATTTTCTCTTTAAAAGTTCCATTACCAGCCCCTATAGCTTTGGCCATGCAGCTGCTACCACCCAGCATAGTCTGTAGATAAAAGACTCCACCCTCATCATCTCTTATCTTCAACTGCATTAAAAGCTCTAGTGAGAAGTCTGCAGGTGAGATGAGCTTTGCAGGACTATACCCAAATTTGAAACCCCCCCACCCTATTTCAGCCTAAACCCAACAGCCATCTCTTGACTTGCAAAGGAAGAAAAATGCCTGTGGCTTGCCCAACGCATAATAAAAGCATTTGGAAAGGAGATACCTCACAAAGTCTTTTCCAGAGTGGCTCATAAACACCAGCCTTGCAGTAACCCCAAGAGGAATGGCCACACAGGAAGGTTTTGCTGACAGTAGCTGTGTGGGGCACTGAGGGTGCTATTGCTCCTTTCAGATTGGGGTTATCAATCATTATCAGAAATATAATGTAAGGGGCCACCAAATGTACTTAACACGGCTAATCTGAGAACAAACACTGAGGAGGGTGTGTTGTGCTTGGTATGAAATTATTCTGCGGTTACAGGTGTCATCCCCTGGCAGAATAGGTCCCTATGGCTGTTGTCACCAGCTGCCACATTGCAGGAACGTGTCCTTCCCCTAACACCGTCCTGTTCCCACTGCTCCCAGTCTGGCTCAGAGCCCCAGTGAAAGGTTAGGACACTGGTGTGCTACAAGGTCCCTTGATGGGAACAGGGTTTGACACAAAGCATGTGCTAATTGCTATTTATTACAGCATGAAATCCACTTTATTCCCTTAAAACTGATGTGTTTGCATGAAATAAATTCACTTTTATTCTAGAACTAAACATCCACAGAAGCAATGATGTGACTAGAGATCTAATTGCTCCTCCCGGGCTACCCTGATCACTTTGCCTGTGTAGGTGAGCTGAGAGAGATGGGCTTATTTTTAAAATGATAAAACCCTTGGGCAAGAGACTTTCTTTCATTTAGTCACCTCTGCACCAAGCTGCACAAGGGCAAGACCAAGGAACCACGGTTTCCTACAGGAAAGCTTAAAAGGCAATCAAGGGAGGCACACAGAGACAGGCAGGCCCTGCCCAGGAGCTGCTTTTGCTGTGCACTGACGGTAACCTTAATTGCAGACCCTCACAGCCTGTGGACTCTCTTGGAGCCATCTCCATTCACACCAGGTTCACATCTGTGTCTGCCTCTGGAGCCCCCAATACAAGAATGACATGGACCTGTTGGAGCACAGCCAGAGGAGGCCACAGCAATGATACAAGGGCTGGAACCCCTCTGCTGTGAGTTCAGGCTGAGAGAGTTGGGGTTGTTTAGCCTGGAGAAGAGAAGGTTCTGGAGAGACCTTCCTGTTGCCTTTCAGTATCTGAAGAGGGCCCACAAGAAAGCTGGGAAGGGACTTTTTACAAGGGCTTGCAGTGATAAAATGAGGAGTGATGGCTTCGAATTAGAAGAGGGGAGATTTAGATTAGAAATTAAGAAGCTATTCACTCTGAGAGCTGTGACACACTGGCACAGGTTGCCCAAGGAAGTTGCAGATCCTTCATCCCTGGTTGTGTTCAAGGCCAGATTCATGGGGCTTTGAACAACCTGGTGAAGTGGGAGGTGTCCCTGCCTGTGGCAGGGGCGTTGGAACGTGATGATCTCTAAAGTCCCTTCCAACCCAACCCATTCTGTGATTCTGTGAGCAGACAACACAACTCATTAAACTGCACGTTTTCCAACACCTAGCTCCGGGGGTGGGTGACCTCAGAAACTTTTCATCTCACAGGTGCCTGTAACGGTGTGATGCATTCAGACAGTATGTCAACATGCAGCTATTAAATAAACAAACGGTGAACGAAGGAGAATAAAGGTCCTTCAGTTAGGGCAAATTGGAGAAAAATAGGGATGAGTCAGAGGGCAAGAGTGCACAGCCTGCAGCTGGGAAATCACTGAACTTTGAGGAGTGTATTTTCAAGCCTTGCCCACTTTTGGCCATGCTGGCACAGGCTGCTTCAGTACCTGACTGGAGAGCAGCAGAGCTGCAGGCACTGAGTCTCGCCCCAGAACCCAGCCTGGCCCAAGAAGCTGTGGGACCAGCAGCGGGAAACTCACACCCTCAAATTTAGCAAAGGAAACTTGCACAAGCACGACCCTCCAAGCCAGTTTGGCAGAACTGAGGACAAAATGTCTGTGCTCAAGTCCAACAAAAACCACTGTGTGTGCTGGTTCCCACAAACCAGTCGCTTCAGCCCTTTTGTCCCTGCTCGGGACAAATGACTGCTCTCTGCCGACCTCAGTGCACTTCTTTATACCTGAGAAGCAGCATCCAGAGGGTGGGAGGTGGCTTCCTTGGCTCCCACCCTACAAATCAGTTATTACCTTTCAGATACCAGCAGACATACATTTAAAAAAGGAAGGAAAAAAACTTGGGAAGGGACCAGGGTTTCTTTTTCCTACATTTCCAGCTGAAATAAATGTGTCTGCACTCGCCTTTGGGATAAGTCATCCCAGGGTGAGACTTCTACCACCCCTGAACATTGACTCGTGCCTGGAGTCCTTGACTACCTAGTTCAGGGACATTTGGATGATACTGGGGGGATTAGGAAAAATACCTACTTATATAGCCCTCCCTGCCCAGTTAAATTAACACTCACCCTTAGCTGCCCAGGTTCAGGGTGTGCTCCAGGGGTTTGGGGGCACTGGGGGGCTGCAAACACCACTGTGCTGTGGGGCTCGGTGGCAGCACTGCCAGGCACTGCAGCATCCCTGGGCCCTGTTGCCATGGGCGCTGGGTGTTCTGTGACCCAATGCTGCCCAGGCACCTCCCTGCGGCTCCTATGGCAACCTGATGCAACCACTGGGCAACACAGTGTTCTCAGTGGGCAACACAGGGTCATGCATGGACAAGAAAATACCCTTGCATGGCACCCTAGCTCCTGCCCTGGACAACCTACTGCTCTCACTGGGCAACTCTGTGCAGCCCCTGGGCAACCACAGGGGCAACTGTTGAGTGGCTGGACAATGCTCTTAGTCATATGGTTTAGTTTTAGGTAGTCCTGTGAAGAGCAAGGAGTTGGACTCAATGTTCCTTATAGGTCCATTCAACTTGAGATATTCTATGGTGCTATAAACTCAGTGTCCTCAGTGGGCAACCCAGTGCCACCTCTGGGCAACTCAGTGCAGACTCTGTGCAACCTACTGCCTTTGCTGGGCAACGTGATCCTATTCCAGGACAACCCTCAGTGCCATCAATGGGAAACCCAGTACAACCACTGGTCAGCCTAGTACCACCCCTGGGCAAATCATTTCTCCTGACGGGCAAACCAGCACCCTCACTGGTGCCAGGATTGTTGCTTCTGGACCAGCCTATGGCTAAGCAGAGGCCTGACTGAGGAAGGCAGATGCACAAGGGTGGGAGTGGTGGCACCCCAGGTGAGGAGCTCAGTGTCCCCAAGAGCATCATGCACCAGCCACCCAGTGACATTGAGAATGTTTCCAGGAAGAGGAACCTTCCTGTTGTCTCAGGCTTTAGCCTGAGGAAAGGCACTGAAGCAGGAGGACCCAGTAGTGCTGGTGGTGATTAGCTCTGGCAAACCCAAGGGAGATTCTCTCTAACCTTTTAAAACACTCACCAGGTCTGCTGTGAGGACCTCTGGGTCCCACTTCATCCAGAAGATACAGTTTCATTTACTACATTTCACCACTTTAGATAAACTGTGAGCTATGCAGATGGCTCATCAAATACTTAGTCTGTTATACATCTTCTCATAGCCTTTTTCCTGTTCCTCTCACCTTCCCAGCTATTGCAGCTGTGAACTGAGGATCTGACAAAATGTTTTACAGCTTCTCGTGAGTGCAGTGACACCCTGTCCCACCGCTCCTGCTCTCTGTGCACACACGGACACAGAGCTGGTCTTCATGCCAAAGATCTGACATAAAACATAACTCAAAACGGTTTGTGTATACAAACTTTAGTGCACTTTGAATGCACTTTAAACACATGCTTTGCTTTAGCCCGGTGAATAATCAACTCCATCAAACTGAAATCTGCCCCTCTGGGGAGACTCCCTCTGCAGTGCTGGGTCCAGCTCTGGAGACCTCAGCACAGGAGAGACAGGGACCTGTTGGAGTGGGGCCTGAGGAGGCCACAGCAATGATGGGAGGGCTGGAACCCCTCTGCTGGGAGGCCAGGCTGAGAGAGTTGCGGTTGTTCAGCCTGGAGAAGAGAAGGCTTGACAGGGACCTTATTATGGCTTTTCAGTACTTCAAGGGGCATGCCAGAAAGGTGGGCATAGACTTTTGAACAGGGCTTGTTGGGACAGGACAAAAGGTGATGGGTTTAAACTAAAAGAGGGAGATTTAGACTGGAGAGAAGGAAGAAGTTTATTACACTGAAGGTGTTGAGCCCCTGGCCCAGGTTGCCCAGAGAGGTGGTCGATGCCCCATCCCTGAAACCATTCCAGCTGAGGTTGTCTGGGGCTCTGAGCAACCTGCTCTAGTTGCAGATGTCTCTGCTTGCTGGAGACCTTTAAAGGTCTGTTCCCACCCAAACCATTCTGTAACTATAAGGAATAAGAAGTTTAGCATACAAATTACTTTTCTATAACCAGATAAAATTATTTCAATTCAAGCAAGGTAACCTCTGCCCCTCAGTAGGACATGCGCACACCCTCATACCAGCCCTACTCTCCAGTCCCTGCACCCTCACAGCCTCCCATCTACACCTAATCTCACTCCCTGCCCAGAGCAAATTTTGTTCAGATGAATCACTGCAGGACAAGGGACACCGCTAATTGTTGTAGGCAAACACACATTTGTTTAAGCATTTGCTAAATTAAGCAATAATATTTAGATAATTTTGCAAATGGCCCCTGGGCACTCCTCAAAGCACACAGACCAGGGCTTTCTGCGGGAGCATCTGCAAGCACTGCAATACAGAGGGGCAGCAGGGAATAGAAAGTGGATGAAGCTTTGATGCCACCAGAGCATCTGGAGCAGCTTTTCAAGTGAAGAGCTAATGAAGATCCAAAAGGCTACAGAGATAAGGAGAATTAACATGAGTAAAACTTAGCATGAGTCAAATTCACCAGTTGTTACTTTCAAGCAAGAAGTTACCATCTGCATGCAGCAAGTGGTCCCCAGATCCCTCATGCTTTGGGTTCTACACCAAACTAAGCAGACTATTAACATCACCTCCATTTATTCAACTAATCAAACTTGGTTCCTTAATTGCAACTACAACTCCAACAGCAGCATATTCACTAAAATTACAAAACTACCGTTCCTGGTTCTAGTAGGGTATATCCAGTTTTGGTGGACACAAGAGAAAACAATTTGTCTCTAAGCCTTGACCATTTTAGCTCAGAATCAAGAAAGAAATCCAAAGGTGAAAACATGAGGCTGATGTTAAGCAACAGTGCCAATTTTCATTCCATCAGCCCAGGTTTGCCTGCTTGACTAAACTGGAATTTCAAGGGACATGTTTAGATACCTAAGTACAAAATCTACTGCCAGAAGCTGTCTGTCTTTCTGTCACAGTTCTACGTTCTTGCTATTAATACAGCATTATGCTGGATCATAAGCTGCCCTTCCGAAAATACCCAGATCCAGATCTTTTATAGCATCCGTCATGACTCTACATGTACCCTAACGTTGCCCAGTCACAGTTTTATGCCACTTCTGAGTATTCCTCTCTCTCCTATAAAGACTGCACCTGCCTGAAAGGGCTCAATTGTCTATTCAACATCAGAATGATTTTCAAAAGTCATGTTAATTCATGGAGGATTAAAAAAATAATAAGACTGCATGTAGTGCATCCTGTGCTGAAGAAGGGTGCTCAAAGGCAGCGCACACTCCTGTCTGGCTCATGGCTACCTGAGGGATTCAAAGATGCTTCAAGGTTTTATCTGTTTATGAAATGAAGGCTGGCTCATCAGGACAAGCTCCACATGCAGCTGCAGCCATGGGCACAGTCCTGCAGCAGGCTTCATCTGGCCAGAAAACACATGAGACTTTCAAGGGTTTTACTGTATTTCTCAAGTTCTGGTGAAAATTATGAGCTGACCATAAAACACAGAGAGCCAAGGACTCTTGAGAAGAGGCCAGGGCTACTTTGATCTCTGCACGTGGCCAGTGGAAGAAGATGGTTATGGTCATCACTGAGCCCCTCACTGCCACACTGGAAGCCGGGACTGGCAGGAGGAGGGCTGGGGATTTAGACACTGAACCCAAAGGAGAGGGAGAGGAGGTTGAAAGGTTGTCAAGGACAAAGAGCCAGCTTTGGGCAGATAGCCCAGCTCCTCTTCAGCTGCATCTTAGAAGTGTCTTATAGTGTAAGGTAGGGAAGAATCAGCCCACAGCTAAACCTTCCACAAAGCTGGGAGTATATGCACATGTTGGTGAAGGCTTGAGAAAGCACTTCACACCTTGTCAGCACATCAGTATAGAATCATTCGGGTTGGAAGAGGTCATCTAGGTCCAACCCCACTAACATGGGCAGGAGCACCTCCCGCTAGATCAGACTGTACAAGGCCCCATCTAACCTGCTGATGGAGCATCCATAAGATCCCTGGACAACCTGTTCCAGTGTCTCACCACCCTTAGCATAAAGAACTTCTTCCTAATTTCTAGTCTAAATCTCTCCTCTTCCAGTTTGAAACCATTATCCTTCATCATATCACTATCAGCCCTAGTAATGGGGCTTGTAAGTCCCTCCCCATCTTTCCTGTAGTTCCTCTTCACATACTGAAAAGCCAAGAAGGTCTCCACAAAGCCTTCTCTTCTCCAGACTGAACAACCGCAACTCTCTCAGCCTGGCCTCCCAGCAGAGGGGTTCCAGCCCCCCATCATTGCTGTGGCCTCCTCTGGCCCCGCTTCAACAGGTCCATGTCTTTCATAGGATACGCAGTCCCGTCCCGTGCTCAGTTCTGACACCAGAGCTATTCAGGGAAGAACAGTTAAAAATGCACGTTGTGAACCCTTTCCTTCCTGCGTGGTGGAGGCCAGCCCTGTGTATCCTGTGGCATCAGGCAGAAGAAATACCCCAAGTATTTTGCACACATTGGTGATAGTTCCCAGAGTGAATCATTCCTTACGTATGTGTTTCATGTGCTTTTGGGTGTTTTTTTTTTTTTACATTCTCAAAGGAGTTAGTGATTGTTTTCACAGAACCTGATTTTTCTGCTGAAGTTCACAACTCCTTTTCCACACTGACTTTTCTATCAATAAACTTGGGGGATATGCTTGAGCCAACTGCAAGTGGATGGTGGGGGGCGAGGGGGAAGCAAAACCTCTGCCCTGTCCTGACCACCACACGCTCCCTCATTTCCCTGGTGCAAAGGCAGGGGTGGCCATTCCCACCCGCCTCATCCTGCTGGGGTAAGCACGTTCCACCTCCAGCCCTGCCTCAGAGCTGAAGGATCAACTCTTGTCTACATGAGGATATTTCACATTTCTCAAAGGCACTGGGAAAATGATGGAGTTAAACCAGCTCAAATGCCCTTTTACACCTCTGAGGTACCTCTGTCCTCACACAAAAATGCCCGGAAGCTCAGGATGCTCGGGAGCTAAACTGCCATATAACAGGACCCACTTACCCCAGGCTGGCCCATGGGGGACATGCTGAACAGGAGTCACCTCACCTAATAACTGCAACCTAAATAATTTTCCTTTCCAGTCAGTAGGTAGAAACAGGCCTCTCCAGAGGCCATTATCTGAACTATCTTAAATGCTTTTCTTGGGCTTAGGCAACTGGTGCAAGAGAAGGTGCCTCTCCTCCATGTCCCATAATGGATGCAGAGTGATACCCAGACTTGGACGTCAAACTGACCCAGGGCAGACAAACCCAGACTCTTCCAAAAACAACTGTAGTCCTTCAGCAAGACCAGACCTACTGAAAATCTCCCCTTGAAGTTTTGGTTTCCAAAAATACCAAGCATGGAAAATTGCCTTTAGACTAAGATAATCTTCACCTCCAAACACAAGGCTCTTAACAAAGAGAGCAACCAATAAAGAGATCGGAAAGTAGACTAGCAGATAATTATTCAGTCTAACCATAGCAGCATTTGATTGAGCTTTCCAAGCACTAAACGTGGCATGAATAAATCATTGCAAATCCCTCCCTGAGCTCTTGTGATGAGTCACAACCACCAAACCACAGATGCTCAGGGCAGGATGCTCTGTGCATCACAAGGTTAAGACTCCAATAACTCATAGAATCATAGAATGTTAGGGGTTGGAAGGGACCTCTAGAGACCATCTAGTCCAACCCTCCTAATCATAGCAATCGTGATCTCAGAAAATGTTATAATTTAGCAGCAGTGTTCTCAGCGGTATCCAAGGAATTATCGGAAATAAAACTCAGTTATTTTGGGGAAACCCTCCCTGTAGCCACTTCAATATACCACAGGCTTGAGAAGAGGGGTCTGGAGTTTGCTCTCTACATTGGATTCACCACAAAGCCCAAGGCTGTAGGGAAGGTGTGCTTTAAATTACATCCAACAGGCAAAGGGGTTGCTCACACCATAAAATTCACAGAATCACAGAATGGTGGGGTTTGGAAGGGACCCTGGAGATATCCAGCACGCCTGCTCCAGCAGGATCACCCAGACCAGGTGCCCAGGATGATGTCAAGGCAGTTTTGGAATCTCTCCAGAGAAGGAAACAATCAACTACACAAAAAAAAAGTGCACAAGCAAGTAGGAGACAGTCCTATGCATACCCACAAGTTCACAGTCTCATAAAAGGCCTAGACACTGACATGAAAAAAAGATGAATGCATGCCCAGACCATCACACCACACCTCTGGCTTCCCAGGACCTGCTGGGAGCCTGAGTTCTTCCAACCAAGTTCACATAAGATCACATTTTATGGTCACCTCCTTGGCACACAGAAAAGGCCTTAGGAAACCATCCCCAGCTAGTTTTCCTTTGTATGTTCCATCTTGCCGTAGCCTTTCACTGATCAAAAGTGCAACCTTCCCACCACTCCAAGCCTAGCTTCTTTCCAAGAAGGAGACCATGCAAAAACTGTTTGGAGCCAACGGCACTGTGGTGTGATGACTGATGGAGGAGGGAAAGAGGGAAATGAAACCAGTTTCTCTATATTCACTTTGAAACATCCCACCCATGAAAGCATTTAACCATGTGCTGTTTATTCACATCAAGACCAGCCCCGTTATTTCAGCCCAATTCAAACACAAATGCAAAACTGAGCCCCAGCATCTGAGAACTGCTGAGAAGGAACCGACGGCTTGCGTGATGGATGCGATACACATGCTTTTGTGCTTAGCTGAAGTGAGTTATCGGTGGCCTCTCTGTGCTTGTATACACTCCTCATTTCTGAGCCAGATGTGAAAGCAATTAGCACAACGGGAAGACTATCTTTAAGCCTGTGGGGCTTTTTATAGGTTAGTGTTTATTTTTGGACCTACTTTCTTGAGGTGAATTTTGGCCGGCTGCTCAAGGACTGGTTTATGTCATGACTGGCTATTGTTTAAAGTTTTTATTGCTTTGGCAAGAGCTTCGGTTGGAGGAGGGGAGAATTACTGTCTTTTTTTTTTTTTTCTCTGTCATCATATTCAGGCTACTATTTCACAGACAGCAAAAGGATCACAAAGTCTACAGAGCCAATATGAACGACCTCAGCTCCTGCCTCCTCAGGAAATAGCAAGGGCTGAATGCAGTCCTGATGTGGAAGTTCCCAGAAAGCTTTTCTGGAAAAAAAAATACAAAACAACAAAACCCAGCCTTCACAGAAATTGCTTTTAAAAGGAAGAAAAAAAATATCTCTCTCTCCTCACTTTTCAGCTACCCTGGCAGCCCTACCAGGGTGCTCTTTCCATGGTCTTATAAACACTTTGCCATGGCAGTGAAGGCTGGTGAAGGAAGGATGTGCGTCTGCACAGTCTCGTGGCACAAACCCTTGTCATCTTTTGCTGCTTCTCAGAAGGACGCAATTGGAGATGAACCTTTGCTGCATAAAAGCCCCCAATTCCTGGGCTCTCAGGCTTGCCTACATGGGGAAATAACACCAAATAGTCCCAACAGAACAGCCAGCTGTGAGACTGCTGGAGTTCCAGGTCCATGTAGCACTTCCGTCAGTGCTAGTGAGGTGCTGGAGAGGTCTGTGATACCCTTCCCCACTGCACTGGCACTTGGCCAGCTCCAGAGGAAGGAAAACATCTCCCAGTGCACAGTTACATCAGTAAATACTCATAAAATGCTCCTTGCAGGAATGGCTGTAGCAAACCTGCCAGGCACAGCATAAGAAGCTGCTTCATGTTGTGTTTAAGCTTCCAGAGAGGGTCCATTGAGCCCCATGCACAGCTCCACTGTGACATACGTGATACAGCTAGGTTGGGAAACACACAGCAGCTCAGTAAAAAAATGCTCTCGATCAACGAGGTGAGACATGGGTGTGTGGTGACTTGACTGCCCCCACACCATGAGGAGCCGTTGGACAGTGCTCAGCTTATCCTTTATCCTGGTGCCCTGTCCTTCACCGGGTTTAGGGTAAACCCAGCTACCCAGGCTTAAGTAGGCAAGTGAGAAAAAGCAGAGGGCACATGTGCTCTGCTCCATTCCCGTCCATCTCCCAGAGGACCTCAAAGGGCTGCAGCCAAAAGGCAGCCATCAAGATACCAGTTGCTTTTATTTCAACCTTCCAAAATACAGGCAGCCTCGGCTGGTCTGTCCCTAACACACCCAGAATATGCAAAGAGCTTGTGACTACAGTTTATTTTAAATTATCCAGACTGTGCTGGACTGATTTTACCAATTCTGCAAAAGATCACCTACAAAGCTACTTCTGCTAAAAAGGCAGCAATAACTCCGCATTTCAGTATTGCTTATTATTCAGGATCACTCAAGGGACTGTTTAACTCCAGGCAAAATTCCCTTTTATTGGATTTGGCCACTAAAAGCTCTGATAAGCGTAAAGTATGTGTTTAAGAGCTATTTCAATACACAATATGAAAAACTCCAACTACATTTAGCTGCTGGATAAAAACAACAAAACCACCTACCTCACGTGGCCAAATATTAGGCTGGAATCAGAGCCTGAATCTGAACTATCTTTTTCCTTTCAGAAAATCTGGCTTTCTTAGCACACTTGTGACTGGCCTTTATAGCTGTCCCAGGCCCAGCCAGGATGCCAGAGATGGATCTGTCAGCAAAGTATGGGATGAATTTGGATGCCCTCCTAGAGCAGCCTGTGACGCGCGGGGCCCTCAGTGGTTTAGGTCAGTGGTGCTCTCTGGTTTCCACACATCAGCAGCCACAGTGGTTTGGGGATTACGGAGCATGTTTACTGCTTTAAGACAAAGGGAAACCATTCCCATGGAAAGTTGACAAATAATTGACAGCTGCAACCAGATTAGATCCTGTACACTGCTTAATATCATTTGGTCGATATTTTTTTTTTTTGCTTGAAAGGACAGATCAAATATCCTAATAAACCCCTTTCTTTTCCTACCACTGCAAATGTCTTTCATCATGCATCTGTCACCCCCGTGACAAGCCAACGAGAGAAACATTTCTTTTCTGCCATGCCCTGCCACAGACCTTCAGAACTATCATTAAGATTTCATTACATAAATATTTTGCCTGATTCTTCATCTCATGTTACATGTCATTTTTATCCTTGGAACACCATGGTCCAGTTAGCCAGATGGAGTACGCAGTGTCTGCTGAGGAAAATGGAGAAGCAGGGTGGAATCGATGAGTTTCTTCCCCTGCAAGTGGCAAATATTTACAAGCAGTTTAAGCAAAAAGTGTTTTGTGATTGTATCCTTGGAGTCCCTCAAGGATCAGTACTGGGACCAGTCGTGTTTAACATCTTTGTCAGCGACATGGAGAGTGGCATTGAGTGTACCCTAAGCAAGTTTGCTGACAACATCAAGCTGTGTGGGGAGGCTGACACGCTGGAGGGAAGGGATGCCATCCAGAGGGACCTTGACAGGTTGGAGAGGTGGGCCCATGCCAACCTCATGAAGTTCAATAAGGCCAAACGCAAGGTCTTCCATCTGGGTCGGAGCAATCCCAAGCACCAATATAGGCTGGGCAGTGACTGGCTTGAGAGCAGCCCTGAAGAAAAGGACTTAGGGTTACTGGTTGATGAGAAAGTTAACATGAGCCATCAGTGTGCTCTTGCAGCCCAGAGGGCCAATCGTGTCCTGAGCTGCATCAAGAGAACCGTGGCCAGCAGGTCGAAGGAGGTGATTCTCCCCCTTCACTCCACTCTCGTGAGACCTCACCCGGAGTACTCCGTCCAGTTCTGTAGCCCCTATTACAAGAAGGACATGGATGTGCTGGAATGTGCCCAGAGAAGGGCCCCGAGGATGATCAGCAGGCTGGAGCACATCTCCTATGAGGACAGATTGAGAGAGTTGTGGTTGTTCAGCCTGTGGAAGAGAAGGCTCCGAGGAGACCTTATTGTGGCCTTCCAGTATCTTAAGGGGGCTACAAGAAATCTGGGGAGGGACTTTTTAGGCTGTCAGGCAGTGATAGGACTAGAGGGAATGGATTAAAACTAGAGATAGGTCGATTCAGGTCAGACATTAGGAAGAATTTCATCACCATGAGTGTGGTGAGACACTGGAGCAGGTTGCCCAAAGAGGTGGTAGAAGCCCCATCCTTTGAGATTTTTAAGTCCAGGCTGGATGGGGCTCTGAGCAACCTGCTCTAGTAGGAGGTGTCCCTGCCATTGGCAGGGGAGTTGGAACTAGGTGATCTTTAAGGTCCCTTCCAACCCTGACAATTCTATGATTCTATGATTCTATCCTGAGCAGCCTTCACAAAAAGGTTAATTCTGGTGTAGTTTGGAGAGATGAATGGTACTCCAAGTAAGAGGATGAAAGAGTATGAAACTCTGCACACTGAACCCTCATAAAGGTTTGCTCCAAAAGGCACCTACTGGCCATTCTGGTTTGGGGTTTGAATTGACCTCTGGGATTTTTACCTGCATTGCATCCCTCAAAGTGATGTGCCAGCCTCTCCATTCTCCTCTAAATCCCATGGCTTCTACCCAGATCTTGCCGCACACAACTATAATACAAGGCACAAATGCTTTGCACCACTCCTGGGACAAAGTGGGAAGTGAGGGGCAGTCGGGAATGAGCAGCATCCCCAGAGATGTAGCCCATGTGCTTTACACACAGATACCACCAACCCAAGGAGAAGACTTCTTATTGTCACACTCCCCAAAGCCACCTCTCTTGATCTGGGGGTGCACAGCAGGATTTGTTCTGCTGAGGCTGCAGGGAGCTCTACAAAACCCATCTCCTGGGGTGTGCCCTGGGGTAAATTCTTTTAGACAAACAGCTGGTGCATGAAAAGATTTACAATGACCCCAAAGCCACTTCCTGCAGGTACCTCCCCAAAGGGGAATCTATGCCAAACATCTGCAGACCACAGGGGAATCATGAGGGTGTTCTCATGGAGACAGGCTCCAATTCTGCTGCTGGAGCCTCAGCAGCGTACATACTGCACAGGTCCTTCAACTCACCAGAGATTTGGAAGCTGGGACTTGTACCCTCCCCAACACAGACCAGCTGTATGTCAGGCATCACCCATTCTGTACTTCAAGCATTTTTTTTTCCTAACCCCTATTAAAAAACTGCACATAAGTGATTCCTGTCTGATACCACAGCACTAACAGAGGTAGGAAGACACCAAGAACTGATGTTAACAAGAGCATCCTGCAACCTCTTGCTGTTTTGCACCCATTCCACAGCAGCTTTTCCTGTGACCTGAGAGCCAGGCTGGGCTTTTCTCAGTGTCACCAAGAGTCCTCAGAGAGAAAGAGTTAGATGTCCTGCGTTCAGAACTGCATCGTACAAATGAACCTGAGTGCTGCTCAGACCCCAGTGCTGCTAAGCCTGAGCCAGAACACGATCTACCTTCACTCATCAATCATATGAAGCAAAACAAAACACCAATTTCACCCTGGAACAATGAAAACAGATAAAACCAGATAAAGATAACAACACAAATAGTATCTGGAAGAGAATTGCGATAAATCATGAAAGCCAGAAAAGTATGTCAGGAAATCTGCATTTTCCCACCCTCTGCTGAGAAATGATTTTGAGATGTGCTTGCCATGACCATCTGCCATTGCTAACACCTATAGGAGCTGGAGCACCTGTAGAAATCAGTAACACCTGAGAAACCAGTAACAAAGCTCAGGGCTTTCAGTGGGGCCACTGCTCGTCTGAGGACAGCAAGACCTGCAGGAGGTTTCTCAGCAATGCCAGCTTAGCAGCAATATGTGCTGGGGCTGGAGCTACAGGCAGCAATTCCTTAAAAAAGACTTCTAGGCTACAGCAAATGAAATGTTTACCCTGAGCCAAGTAGCTATAAAAACCCAGCACAGGAGCACGGGGTCATGTGCTTGGTTCAGAGAAGCCCTTCGCACCCGTGTTCAGGGACAAAATATAAGAGAGGCACAAATACCGGGAAATAAATGATTTATCAAGTGCTTTGCAGGCTTGTGCGAGGCTGGAGACGGTGAGCACTGAGTTATCCTGCCTTGGGGCTCAAGGAGAGATGTTTTCAGGAGCTCAGGAGAACAGAGTGTCCTGAGTACAACAGAGGTATTGGAGAATAAAACCTGGGGTTGGAGCTGGGGAAAAATAAGTGGTGGGTGGCTTGGTGAGAGCAGGAGTGGGGTGTATGTGCCGTGGACACTCCTCTGTTGTGTGGCTCTTCTCTCTCTGACCGCATGTGCTGTCCCTGCTTTTTATTTTATCTCCTGAGGGATCTGCAAGGGAGAAGTATAGAGGTAAAACTGACTGATCTCCTGGAGATGATTCCAGAAAAAAAGAAAAATGCAGGGGGGGGGGGGGGGGGGGGGTAAAATCAAACATCAAAAGAGATAACCTGGCACTTTCATGTCCTTGTTTTCCCAAACACACTTTGGCAGCTGGGTCTGAAAACAAGGGCAGGAGAATTATATGGACCAAAAACCTTCAGCTGCTTCAATCACAGAATCACAGACTGGAGCAGGTTGCTCAGAGCCCTGTCCAAGCTCACCTGGAATGTTTTCAGAGATGGAGCATCAACCACCTCTCTGGGCAACCTGGGCCAGGGTCTCACCACCCTCAGCATAAGAAGTTTCTTCCTTCTCTCCAGTCTAAATCTTCCTCTTTTAGTTTAAAAACTAAAAGCATCACTCTCGCCACCATCACCCTGAGCAAAGACGCCCCAAAGGGCCACTTGTATCACTGAAATGACAACTCTGCATCCACATGGAGGAGAGAGCTGCAGCCCAAGGACCCACCAGGGAAAGTGGACCTCTTCCACTGACCGGCACAGAGCACGGACTCACAAAGACGTGTTTGAAGCCATATCATGGCAGAGGGTTTTTTCTTCTCTTATCTCTACAGAGGGCTTATTCCTTGGTGTATGAGCAGCAGAAAGGAGGCAGCTCAGGCTGGACCAGCCCTTCTTGCAGCAGCAATTTTCAGAGGAGCTCAGTTCCTTAGCTTGATTTTTTGCAAACAAGCACCAAAAGTTTTCAGGTTTGCAGCCTGGTGGAGATCACATTTTTGCACCTTATTATTTTTCCCTCTTTCCGGAGTGTGAGATTCAGCTCCTGGGGACTTTGCAGGGTTTTCGTGCAAGCTATCTTTCAGATTTGTGTTTCTGTGGTTTCGCTACACCCACCTCGAGTTTTATTTGAGAAGGGCCCAAAATACAAACCCATCGGGTTTTGCCTGGTTTTAGGCCAACATTTTTCAAACCCACCTGAATACATAAAACATCTCAGTTATAAAGCTGGGCTATAAAAGCAGAGGCAATTCAAGCACTTTATTATACCTCTAATACCCTCACAGCAGGGAGTGATTCTGCCCCAAAAAATCACCTTTTTCAGTCCAGTGAGCGTCAAGGGAGTCTGCACAACCAGCTCACATGGAGACACTTGCCCTAGATGTGAATGAGGACAAACAACACCCTCCACCAGGCATATGGCAGCCCCCCAAATGTTCCTATACTAAAGATGCAATTCTGAAAAGCTGGTATTACGATAGCTGAGGTCTGACACATGCTCCTGAAAAAACTCGGGACTATGCTATTTAGTTTGAGTATCACTCAAGTCTGGTCATTGACTTCTGGGGAAAAGCTCAATTCAAATGAGACACCAGCATTGCATGGAGAAAGCTTCAAACACAGCTCCTGGAAGGGTGTATGAGAAACAGATATGAGATACAGGAAGGGGGGAGATGCAGCTTGCACCTCCAGAAGTCAAGCTCCAAGCATCTGAGGGTGTTTATAACTTGTGAGGTTTAAATTCCACTGCCAGCATTGAAAGGAAGGAAATGAGGGCAAAAGAACCTGCCTGTGATGTCAGTGTTCATTGTTTCATTCGGACTTCCAAGAAAATTAGTATTTTTCTTAAAGCCACAATTCTTGGTATCATAAGACTATATGGAAAACTTATCTCTCGCTCCAAGATTCCTCTCTAAACCTCATATCTGCATAGAAAATGTGACTCCAAAAGGAGAATATTCAAGTTCAAACTATTCAAATGATGCAAACCTCTGTTTTCTAGGGAAAAAAAAGGGTGAGACTACAGACTCCATCCATCCAACCTCTTGTTGAACTTTATGAGACCTGGTCTGAAAACTTCATTGCGTTTTTTAAACTGAGAGACAGGAACAAGAGTCATCCCTACACCAGACACGCAGAGCCACACGCAAAAGCCTTCCATGGTGGTAGCACCTGATCATAGGATAACTTACAGTGGAAGAGACTTCAGGAGATCATGCCGCCCAACCTCCATTTTTTCCATGGGATGCCTTTGCCTCTCTCTGCCAGGACACATTGAGCATGTATGAGACATCCTCTCCTCGCTCCGGGATGGGCTCTGACAGCAGCAGCGTGGAGGACATCGATGCACATTCACTGCTGGGCAGCTGGAAGGTCTCCAAGGAACAGCTCCATCAAGCTCTTTTGGTCCCCATCCAAGAGACCTTTGACAGCTCTGAGCCACTTCAGCAAGTTCAGATGCTCCAGAGGCGATCACCCACAGTCAGAGTTGCAACCCATCACTCTGCAATTACAGCCTGGCCATTTAGGGAAAGCACTTCCGGTTTCCCCCAACCCTTTTTCCTCCTGATGGCATCCTGCACTGCAATGGGGAAGGGCTGTTCTTAGAGAGGTCTATTTTGGTTTGGAATGCTGGAATTAAGATCCTTCCTTCCTTTAAAGAAAACATGCCAAACAATATTTAGAAAGCTTCACCCCAGTTTGAAGGCTATATTCTGGCTGCTGAGTGAAGCAATTTATTAGCTTCCCATTTACCGGGAGCTGTGATGTGCCCAAACCCACTCCCCCAGCACCAGGACCACCCAACCACCCTCCTGAAGCTCTGGGAAGTTGGGTGATACATCCTTTAATGTGCCAAGTAGCTGCCAAAGGGCTTACTCATTCCTTCTTTCTTGGCAACACTGTGTGTCAGCTTTGAAAAGATTTAGTAAAATATTTTCCAACAAAACCTTTTTTGACAGAAAATGGCTTTTAGACACAATGGAAACTTCTGTGGAGAAGAAAAATAAAACACACTCAGCTCAAGTTGGAGACCCTTATTAGAAACACAAAGTTGTTTTCCTCCTTGAAACATCTTTTGGGAAGGTACTGCTGATGCAAATGATACCATTTTTTTCTAGGTAAATAGAAATTTGTTGTAGAATTTCCAGAGACTATCATGCAATTATCACTCCTGGACCAGGAATTGCTTGCAGGTGGGTGAATCTGACAGCAGCATCTCCCAGGCAGAGCTGGAAGTGGGCCCTGGGGAGAAGCCCTTGGTTTGAGGATGAAGGACAGAGTCCCACCCACCGCTTTTGCCTCTAGGCTAGACCATGCTGTCCCAGACTCAGGCACTACAGGTCCTAGGCTCTCCTACCCTATCCTGGCGCTATAAGGCAACTCTGCTCCTTCTACACAACAACACTCAAAGCTTAAATCAAGGACAAAATGCACGTTTTCCTCCCTAATGCAGGTTTCCTGTAGGGCTACAGGTTGCCACAGGGTAGGTGTTCAAAGATGTCTCAAGTGCCAAAATAAACATTGCTTTTCATAAGTAACAATGCAGTAAGATTTCTGGAAAACCATATAAAATATGTATTCACCTTGCCTTTCAAGCCCCTATTATCCAGATGACCTGGGAAGGTCGCTGGGTTTATACAGCAGCTGAGATGCTGATGTAGCCACAGGACTCCAAGATCCAGGAGCTCAAAAGGAACAAACCCAAACACCTTGGTGCTCACCATAAAATCAAATTAGCCAGTAGTGAAACATTCCCTCAAAAGGGCTGGATGAAATCACATGGCAGAAGCTGAGAGGCAGCAGATTTGGGACCGTGGAAGCAGCTCAGTTTGGACAGGGGCTGCATTTTCTCCACAAAAGTCTCTTACGGTCCCCATGCAGCTGGCTCAACACCAATCCCCATAACGTGGCAGCCAGAGCTTGCCCAGCCCCAGCAAAGCCCTGACACTGCCCAGTACCAGGAGGGCCTTGGGTTCTCAATCCTACCCTCCTCCACAAGTTCCCCTTCCAACAGCAATGACAACACAGTGATTTCTCTAGAAACCTTAAAAATAATTTCTTGCCACTGCCTCTTTCTCACAGGATGCTGGAGGGACCTGGTGCAGGATGAGGCTTTGGGTCCTCTGGCGAGCTCCCCATCACTGGGGAGCGTTCAGCCAAGGTCAGTAACCACCATGCACATCTTCCCTGGGAAGCCCCAGTGCAAACCAGCAGACTGCTGGACTACCTCACTCATACACTCTGTAAGGTTTTCAATATTTTTATAAACAAAGCAAACAAAAGTTGACACTGGCTTCTGGCAACAGACGCCCCCTTATTGCTTTAGCAGCCTCAGGCTGAACCTCTGCAAGGGAGAGCCAAGAGCCTCAAGGAGCTGTTCGGCTCTTCAGACCACATGAGCGTTTGTAGCGTTCAAACTGGGTCTCTGTGAACACACATAGAGCTACAGCATCCTGCAGCCCTGCAGGGTCTGAGACATCCACCACCAGCAAACCGCAACTGTTCCCAGGCACTGCGACTCGGGCATCCTCCTCTGTTCCGTATCCCCAGCAAGCCTGGGGTTGTGACAGGACTTTAAAGGACCAGTGTTATCCCAGGTTTCCTCCAAGTTATCTCCTCTTATATCTGACTCTGATGAATAATTAACACACACTACATCCTGAGCAGCGTGGGCTGGGAGCTGCAATTTCCATTACTTGGGAAATCCTGACATTAAGGGAGAGACTGATTCTGATGCTGCATAAAAAGCTGGAATTCTTGTGTTTGCCAAGAAACAACATTTCCTCCCGGCAATCAATTTAGGGCCATTACAGTTTCACTTCAGTGACTCTTTTCATTATTCTGTTTGTTCCTACATGTTTCTTAAATTACACACTACAAGCGCGTGGAATTATACCATCTACAAAGACAATATAATATTAAAATTTATGGCCCATATTACAGGAAATTAATTTCAGTGACAGAGCAGAAACATTCTGCTTCTGCTGGAGTTTTGATACTGTCCAAACAAAATATTTCAACTTCTTTTTTGCTCCTGGAAAATGTTGCTGGAATCAGCACATTTCTACTATATGGCTCAAGTTCAATCAACCTGCTTTTTCACATGAAAAGTTATACCAAGAATAATTCTTCAGTGGCTTTAATAACCACAATACTCCCATCCTACCCATCCCCAAAACACTCTCACCCATCTTTTATTTGCTGATGTTAAAATGCTGTGCCAGCAGATAAGCAATGAAGACAGAAACTGAGACCATGTTTTTCCAACCTCATGCTACAACCCTGAAAGTTGGCACAAAGGCTACTGAGAGGCTCAGAGCAATTTCATCCCCATCCACTTCTCCATGGGCTACTCTGGGTTAAATAACTAACTTCTGCTGGGTTGGATGAGCAAAAGCTCTACTACTCTGTATCAACAAACCATGTAATAGGTTTTATACGTGACTTGACTGTGCTGGATGCAACATGATGAGAAATATGCATATATAGATAGAAAAACACCCACAAGGTCTTTTGAACACTTTGAATTCACAGAGACGTGGGGAAAAAAAACAACAAAACAGATTGCAGAAGGATCCCAGTCATGAAGGGGGATTTGCTGCATGTTGGGATCTTGAGGATATAAAAGACGATGAAAGCCACTTCTGAACAGAGTGGGACTGCCCACTGATCGGTTGCAGTGACTGAAAATACCACTTTTGTTTGCTCTATAGCACCTGGTGTTCAGTGGTCTCTCTGCCTTCAAAAGGTTTTCAGACAGAAATTCCACTTTGTTGGAAACACCCTACGGACAAGAGGGAAGGGCAAAGCTTCTGAGGGTGCCAGGAGGTATCTTGGTGTCTCCTTCAGGGCTCAGGTGGGCCCCTGGGACTTGTTTCTGCAGGTCAGCACAGGTCTTCCTGGCCCTGCTCTCTGCCCTAACATCCCACACTGATCTACATGTTACACGCCATTTTACAACAAAAAAAAAAAAGCTCTTTTCTCCCAGCAACTGTTGATGCTTGGCTCTCAGAAAGTCAACTTTTTTCACCACCTCCAAAGCAAGCTGCCTTTCAATTGTATTTTACCCCTGGTAGCCCACTGCCCAGGACCACAACAGGGGTCTCATCTGCAACGAAAAGCCCAACTTCCCATAAACCCCAAGGATGATGTTTCCAAAATCACCTGTATAACAACCGGTGCGTGAGGCAGCTCCACACCCTCCTGCAGGTTACACTGGGGGCAGATGGGATTTTACCAGAGGATACTGAACCCCAGAGCCCTGCACTGAGCATTGCCAAGCCAGCCAGGCACCAACAGTACCACGCTCAGCAGAGACACTGCATCAGGACCCTCTTACCAGCTGAAATGCCATGTGCTCTCCCCAGGGCTTCACAGCTTGATAGTGACCTGCGTGCCTGTCTGTCAACCTTGGCCATTTGTGAAGCTCCCTAATAGCAAGATCCAGACGTTGCACTTAAAAAACCCAATTACATCAGGCTGCATTTATCAGATCCAGGTTGAGTGAAACCAGACCAGGCTGTTGGCCTATTGTACAACCCATCCATCCATCCACCCCACTGACATGTCCAGTATGCCCCTTCCTCAGCCATGGGAGATCTTCCTTCTTAGTCTGCAGCTAAACCTTTATCTTTTGCAGGAACTAAGAATGGGTTTGGTTTTCTGCAGCTTACTCCAGCTGTTGACAGAAACTCCTGCATTAGACGATCTTTAAAGTCCCTTCCAACCCAAACCATTGTATGATTCTAATCATCATAGAATCATAGAATGCCCCAAGAGGAAAGGGACCTCCAAAGCTCATTTAGTCCAACCCCCCTGCAGTGAGAGCAGCGATATAGTCAGCAAGATCAGGTTGCTTGAAGACACTCCGAGGGAAAGAAGTGGAAGCCACTCTCCAAGTCAGGGTGGATTTGGGTGCAGCCAGCTTAAAGGGACACATTGCCCACATAGGTCAGCTTGGTGACCATCCAGACTGAAAATGGAGACAAGGGTGGAGTACAAGGCAGGGCTTGATCCTGCACTGCTTCTGGAAAAATCACACTTTGTAGCAAAGGCAGGATAACAGCAGCCTCTGCCTTTCTGCATGCATACAGGCATCCCCCAAAGCCCCAGTGGGGCTGCCACACTGAGCAGGCAGCACTGCAAACTCAGGCACTAGTCTTAACTGGGTGAGGAGAGCAATGCCCAAGGGTTTTCATAAGCAACCTTTGAAAACAGAAATATTGTCCCAGAGCTTCATCTGCTATGCTGCCATGGAGCTTGCTGGAAGGCAGCGTGGTCAGATGTACAAGAGGCAGTGCCTGGATGCTCCTCTTCCCGATGGCTAAACCTTTCCCTGGAAAACTTCCAAAAAGAGAAAATGGAGCTGACACACAGCACAAAAAATGTAAAAGCTAATGGCTGCACTTTGCCAAGGTTATAATCGAACAAAAACATGATGGACATTGTTAAGCAAACACAGCCAGAGACATTGCTGTGAGCCCCACCTGTAATAAAGCCTAATCTTGGGACTGGAGACAGCTTCTTTTGAGGGCTTATAAAGTGCCACCGTAGGTACAGAACACACTGTAAGGGCTTGGGAGCAGTGCCAGATCCAATGGCACTTTTGCCTCTTGTGCAGAGAAGAGTTATGTCCTGGCTGAGTTCCTATCTGCCTGCTCAGTGTGCTCTTCAGGAATGGCAGAGAAACATCTCCAGCAGATCTCCCCACGACAGATTTTTAAACACAGAACCAAAGAGTGCATCACCCCGTCCCTCCCTCCTCCCTGCCAGAAGGACACACGTCCAAGGGAGGAGACCACGGTGAGAGATTTCTGCAGAACTCTCACCTTCAAACCTCAGCTACCCATCTCTGCACAAAGATGGTTTTTAATAACTGAAGTAGCAGCTGAGGGACTCAGAGAGACCCAGTCTGGCACAGAGAGAAATTTTCTCCTGTTGTCTAAGCTCAGCCACCTCTCCAGGACCCCTTGGCCACCCCTGTCCCCTCACAGGAGCCCTGCAGGTGTGGGGTGCACCCAGATGAGCCATCAGCCCATGCACCCATGGGCCAGCTCTCTGGTTCCTGTATGCACTCACTTTATTTTTACACATGTGGATTTCTGCAACCAATACCTTCTAGTTTTTGAACAACAATACAAAAATGTGTGTGAGAAGGGAGCTACATCCAACATGCTTGACACAAACTTCCTGGGGTGACTTAAACTGCCATGCTTGCCACAACCCACACACAATTTTGCTCCTTTTCCCTGGGGAAATCCACTGTATTGCTGTAACTTCTCTTTGCATCCTTCATATAGAATCCCAGGATGGTAGGGGATGGAAGGGACCTCTGGAGATCAAGTCATCCAACCCCATGCTCCAGCAGGGTCACCCAGAGCAGGGGGCCCAGGATCGCATTGTCCAGGCAGGTTTGGAATCTCTCCAGAGAAGGAGACTCCACAGCCTCTCTGGGCAGCCTGGGCCAGAATTTGCCACCTCACAGCAAAGTTTTTCCTCCTATTCAGATGGAATCTCCTAGGTTCCAGTTTGTACTCATTGTCCCTTGTCCTGCCACTGGGCAACACTGACAAAGAGTATGGTCCCATCTTCTTGACCCCTACCCCTTAGATATTGATAAGCATTGAAAGGTTAAAGCTTATAAAGAGTTCAAGCTTATCTACCAATTACAAAAAAACTCCAGCTTCAGCCAACCATCCAACATAAAACAACACAGATATGGTGATGTGTGCCACTGAATTACTAATAATGGAGAACCCAGCGTATGTAGTTCAAGACTTTGGGATTTTGAACATTAACAAGCAACTGGACACTTTCCCATAATTTATCAAATGAACACAAACAAGCTCCTCTTGTCTAAGAAAAGTGGGTGGGTAGCACAGGTATGGCATAATACTAAGCTTCTAGAAAGAGATAACACCTTTGTGTTCCTATCTCCCTTTCTTTTATCCTGCTAGTTCCAGGGCTTCCAGAATCACTAATTTCTGTCAACAGTTGATGTGCTATCAACTGCATCAAATCTAGTCCTGCCATCAAATCAACCCGTATTATTTCACCCTAATGTTGGGTTCCCACACTCCATGCTGTTGATCTGCTATTTAGACTAGAAGACCAGTTTTGCCCTGTTCATTTAACCCATGGTAGAACTGGGCTGAAACTACTGCAATCTCACCAGTGACAAATGCAGTTTAGGAGATTTCAACTCAATTTCAGCCACTAGACATATTGTCTTATTACAGTTTAGTAACCTAGTCATCAAATATTCCTAGGAATATAAATTAAAAAGTATTTCTGAAATGACCTGATAGTAAAAAAGTATAAAAAAATGGGGGTATGTGAGGATGCATCCGAGCAGAATGCTACTGAATGCAACAGAGAAACAAACAATTTCTGGGATTCAGGTGTACTACCACTATTTGAATAAAAACAAAACAAACAACAGCAACAAAAAAAAAAAAAGTATAGTAGCACTCTCTGCCAGCAGAGATGAGCAAATAAATGCTGATTACAAACAAGCCTTCACTCCAATTCAAAAACATCAACCCTCTATTCACATTCCTGACATTTCTTTCCAGTTGGAAAGTTGCTGAATGAGTTTATTCCTGAAAACGTTGGCCAAAATTGTATGAACTCGTTTAAAGTTTGTAAAGTGCTCTAAGATCTATGAGCAGAGAGATGCGATGGAGGCAAAGTACTGCCTCAGATCTGCAAAAAGAACTTACCCATTCATCAACTGAATGAGAATTCTCTTGCTGATTTCGATGGGCTTTGGATAAGGTCTAATTTGCCACAAGTGTAATATTTTGCTTAGAAGTCACATGCTGTAGTAAACGCTACTCCACTATGTATCTACCACTGTTTGAACTACAGTGTCAGCTGAGGAACGTCTCCTTTTGCACACAGATTTGAAGATCTCTGTTATTTTCATATGCAAGTCAAAGTTCATCTTCAAAGTATGAAGACTTCATCCAAGCTTAAAGCTCCTTCTGTTATCTTAACAGCGATAATTGATTTTCTTACTTCATTTTACAGAAAGAATTCAGTATGATGATTAATTCCCAAAGAATGCCCCTGCCAGAGTTAGAATTATTGGAAAATCACCACAGACATGGCTTCTTTTTCTGAAATACACTGCCATAATTTAGAGTTCAGTCAGCCTTTCAAAATGCACACAGAAGATGTGACACGGCCTAAATTGACAGCATCAAGGGCTAATAGAGAGAGCTGCAGTCCAAAAAAGAGCATGCAATTTATACTCTTAAACTTGCTGGACTCAATTCTCTGGAATTACAAATCTCAACTGCTATTAAATTGTTAAGTACTAAAGAAGCCATGTACTGGGACTGATCCTCTCACTGTTCATTTTGATTTGAACTTTGTGATATTTGAAGAACACAGTCTGCTTATGAATGAAGGAGGGATTATTTTTTTTCTTTCCTCGTTTCACAGGGGCCAAGGAGCCTTTCAGAAAGCTGTGTTTGTACCACCTGGCAAGAATCCTCACAGAGGGATCTGTATTTTTACCCTGAATTTCTGCCTCACACGTGGCCTTCCCTGACCTCCTATTTCAAACCTGCTGCTTTTGCTGTTCAGCCTTAAACTCTTGTTATGCCCTGTCCCTTCCCCCAGGACCTCCATCTGTGACTGCACATAAAATTTTCATTTCCTTCTCATATGCTTCCTAGCCGTTCACCCTCCCATTTAATATTTTACAAATTCTACCTCCGTATTGCCTTTAATGCCATCTCATTTCTGTACCTGATTTGCTTACCTTTGCATTTCTTAAAGGACTAAATATATTAACTGTCTTGGTGACTATAAAAACTGCTTTTCGAAATAGTTCTTCAACAATGAGGCAAAAAAATTGCCAAATACTATAAACAAGAAAAAGAAGAAAGGGACAGACTATAAACCAGAGCTGCAGTACTATAACATTTAAAATTTGAAGAAACTTTAGAGAATTTTAAACCATTTGTACTAATTCGACATGAAATTTTGACAAACAGAAAAGGTACTCAATGTCTTATGAACACATTACTACCTGTCCCCTGTATACACAAAAATCATGTTCTGTCCTTCAGTCCGGAGTAAACACAAAATGTACATTCAGCTACAGAATTTCCTTTCCCCTTCACTGTGGAAGTTCAGATTTATATTTTATAAAAGTAAACCAATAAAAAATAATTTAAGTGGAAAAATATGGTGAAACAAAAAAAACAGGTTTATCTAAAACATTATGCAAATATAATATCCAATTTTGTTCTTTGAAAAAAAAAAAAAAAAAAAGGCAGTTTCAATATTGTTGTTGACGGAAAAATCTGAGTGAGCTGTTGAAATATTTTTTAACTCAATGCATACTTCTGATCTTAAGTGAATAATTTTACTGT
>JAAGNO010023351.1:9211-20186 GCA_033439905.1 Ceryle rudis | reverse complement strand
AATCTCTCCAGAGAAGGAGACTCCACAGCCTCTCTGGGCAGCCTGGGCCAGGCTCTGCCACCCTCACAGCAAAGAATTTTTTCTTGCTGTTCAGATGGAACCTCCTGGCTTCCAGTTTGTGTCCACTGCCCCTTGTCCTGTCACTGGGCACCACTGACAAGAGTCTGGCCCCATCCTCTTGCTCCTCACCCTTCAGCTATTGATCAGATCCCCTCTCAGTCTTCTCTTCTCCAGCTAAACAGCCCCAGGGCTCTCAGCCTTTCCTCAGCATAAAGATGCTCCAGTCCCCTCAGCATCTTCTTAGCCTCCACTAGACTCTCTCCAGTAGTTCCCTGTCTCCTGTACTGGGGAGCCCAGAAGTGGTCACAACACTCAAGATGTGGCCTCACTAGAGCCGAGTAGAGAGGAGGAAAACCTCCCTCAATCTGCTAGCCACAGTCTTCTGAATGTATCCCAAAAGACCATTGGCCTTCTTGGCCATGAAGGCATATTGCTTTAATTTCAAGAGAACTGCCACTAAATTGCTCCCAGCTGCCCTGAGCGGGAGTGGGGGATTAAAACAGGCTGAAGTGCTACACAGTGCTGAGGACATCACATCACACGCCTGAGGGATGCTCGTGCCATTGCTCAGGACACCCAGAGCTTTACGCAGTGTGCCTGATCTCCACCTGGCCATGGAGCAGGGAGGAGAGACCTGCTTGAATGCGCTGGCATGGAGATAAGGGAAATAACACTGCCTCAGCAAAAACACACAGGTAAAAAAATCCAAAAGAACCCCAACTATATCAAAGAGTAAGGAGAGCTGCTGAATCACCAGCCACTAGGGACCTGGGTAAAGAGCTGGGGAGTGTGGGGTACATCTTCTTCGGAAAACCTCTTGGAATTTCAGGTAGCATCTCCAGACAGATTTGAGCAATCAGCTCTCTACATGTGGAAAGAAGAGGAGGAAATGCCTTTATCACGCAAGCTCCTGGCATGCCCCAAATACGCCTTTTAAGTAGAACAGCATGAGAAATAATAAATCTAAAGCCCTTTGCAAATATGCAGGGAGTGTGTGTAGAGCACACGGCAGGAGCCGCCGGGAGCACTGACGTGGGACCTGGGAAGGATCAGCTTGAGGGGCACGGCCCTGCACAGAAGCGGCTTTTGTTCCAGCACCAGTTAGTGCATTCCTGTAGAGCCTGGAGGCCGAGAGAAGAGGCACCCCCTTGTCCCAGCCTCCAGCCCCATGCTCCTGCCGGGACACCCAGCCCAGTGAGGGGGATGATGGATGGTGTCAGACACTGCCTCTGCCAGTGAAACAGCTCTAGGAATGCAAGGAGAACATGCCAGGAAAGCATGGGGAGCATCTACAGCCATGCTGAGGAGGGAGGGATGTCACAGAGCTCCATAGGGATTGGGATCTGCTCCTGGGTTGGGGATAAGGCTCCTCTGTCCTACCTCTAGCCCCCTGCGATAAAGCCTCCTGTGTCAGCTGGTGGCCTGGTCCCTAACCACTCCCATCCTGGCAGCATCCACCAGGAGACACTTGGGAGGTGTTAAGAAATGGAGGTACTGGTCTACTTCCAGTGACTATACAGGGAGTCCAGAAGGGTAGTGTAGATGAGACATCCAGCTCTGAGGTGGCTAAATCAGAAATAATTACACAGTATCCCAGCATGGTGGGGGTTGGAAGGGACCTCTGGAGATCATCTGGTCCAACCCCAGACTCCAGCAGTGTCACCCAGAGCAGGGGACCCAGGATCCCATTGTCCAGGTGGGTTTGGAAGCTCTCCAGAAAAGGAGACTCCACAACCTTTCTGGACAGCCTGGGCCAGGCTCTGCCATCTTCACAGTAAAGAATTTTTTCCTCTTGTTCAGATGGTACCTTCTGGGTTCTGGTTTGTGCCCATTGCCCCTTGTCTGTCCACATCCTTTTGATGCCCACTCTTTAAATGTTCATAAGTATTGATAAGATCCCCTCTGTGCATTTAATTCATCATTCCCAGGAGTGCAGGGTTCTGCTTTATCTGACAGGTGTAGGAGGCCCTGATCCTGCCATGCCTATTTGACAGCAAACACAGTGGGACTCCCACTGTGCCCAGCAGAGCAAGTCTCTGGAGTAGGTATAGGTGCTTGCAGAAATGGGATCAGGCAAAGGACTAGGGGTTTCTGAGCTGCTAACGCAGTACCCTGCCTCGAGAGGCTTCGGGGAGAGCACCTGCAGAATAGACAGTTTTCTTCCCATGTGAGCTGCAAACTCTGTGCTGCTCTCCTACTGAGTGCACACAGAGCCAAGTGCCAAGCACCCACCCACCCAAAAACGCAGGCACTGGTAAACTCTGTCACTCTTTGCCCATGCTTCTCAGCAGCAACCTCCAGCAGATCAGCACCACCGTTCCCTCTTTATATGGGGAGATTTCTCTGTCTCCAGAGTAAAAGCAGACATGGTTTGCATTGACACAGCTTCTTCAATGTGCTTAGGTGCACAATGTCAGCAGGGTGAGGGCACAAAGGCTCACAGCTCCACCCCAGCAATCCCACACAGTGTCCAATGCCACCTTGGCTTCCAGTCATGACCTTCTCCAGGGATGACTCTGGTGTATCACAGACAAGAGAAAGACAGACGGCATCAACAAGGGCAGGACCCTCAGTAATGCTCATGGAGACCCACCCAGGCTGTCCCTACATGATTCACATGTCCCTCTATGACACAGAGACAGGCCGAAAGGTCTCTGCCAACCCAAGGTGGCATTGAGGTCAACCTGGATATGTGAGGACATTACCTGGGCATCACCACTGTCTCGAACCTGCCTTTAAAGCCTTCATCTACACTAAAGCTTAACAACCACCATCACCACCAGGAAGATGAAGGTTATTTCAAAGGGATTTGGACATTCCCAGGCTTTGGGACCTTTACAGGTCCTGTGCAGTCACTGCTGCCCAGGGTCATGGTCATCATTCAGGACTGAATCCCATGTGTGGCATAAGCAACACATTGACCTTAAAATGGTTGTCCAGAAGGGAATTTTGTCTAATACTGATGTATGGGAACAGAAGAATGGCACTGTCCCCACAAGCATGTCTCAGTGGGTGACATCTAAAGGTAAGAATGGGGATCCAACCTCCACACATGGAGCTATTCAGTCAGGTAACAATAGGATCCCCCTGTTTAGGGAAAATTATTAAACCCTTTACAGGGAAGTGGCCTGTGATGGCCATGCAGGGAACCCCCCCCTTTTTGCACCTTCATTTGTCAGGTAAGTTATTGAGTGCTCACAAAAAGGGTTTCAGCATTGAAAGCACAGCCTCAGGATGCAGGCTGGCATCCAAAACTCCATCCATGCAGATCAGGTCTAATTGTGTCATTGATCTTTTTCATTCGTGGTTAAGGAATTTAAACATCTCTCCTATGAAGAAAGGCTGAGAGAACTGGGGCTGGTTAGTCTTAGTTGAGAAGGGATCTTATAAATATCCATAAACATCCATGTCCATAAATATCTGAGGGATGGGTGTTAAGTAGAAGGAGCCAGTCTCTTTTCCAAAGTGCCCAGTAATAACACAAGGAATGATGGGTACAAGCTAGAACATAGGAAGTTCCACCTTGATATGAGGAGAAACTTCTTTACTGTGAGGGTGACAGAGTGTGGAACAGGCTGCCCAGAGAGGTTGAGGAGTCTCCTTCTCTGGAGACTTTAAAAACCTGCCTGGATACATTCCCGTGTGGCCAGCTCTGGGTGATCCTGCTTTGGCAGGGGCGTTGGACTAGATGATCTCTAGAGGTCCCTTCCAACCCCTACCATCCTATGACTCTATGATTACATTCTTGCTTTCCCCAATTCACTTACACTCTACTTCACCATCCATCATGGGGCTGCAATGGCAGCAGGCAGTCTGCATCACTATCTGAATGTCTCTCTCCAAAGCTGCCTGTGGGCGCTGGATTGCCAGCAAGCAGATTTCTGTGCCAGCCCTTTCCAGCTGACCAAAATGCAAATGAAGGCAGAGACAAGTCCAGAAGTAAGAGGAACCCAAATCCCAAAAGCTGCTGCAGATTCGGAAGCAGCTTGTTGCACTTAGTGCGTTTTGTGCTGATGGTTTCTGTCAAAATTGTTTAGCTCCAAGGCTGAACATCATTCTGGGTCTCATGGAGGGCAAAAGGCTCTAATAAGAACTGGCAGAGTTGCCTCGGGCCCAGCCTTGTACCACCAGAGTCAGCATCCCAGCAAACTGCACCAAGGGCTTTCTAGGGTGGCCTTTATGCAACACAGTGAAAACGTCTTTAAAAAAACTCCACAGATAAATAAGCAGATACAAAAGACAGAGGAAAGAAATTCTGAGCTTTCTTCTGACTTAAATGTTACATCTCTTCAGCCCTGCCCCCCCCCCCCTAGTTTTTGAGGAAAACATTTTCTAGTGGGATAATATTCACTTTTAACCAGCTCTGATTTTTCTATAGCTAACAACATATTTCAAATGGCTGAATCAAATTATTTTCATCTCTGTACAAAAGCAGGACAATTACACCACCGATCTATGTGGTCAGCACCCTACACCAGCAAAAATTGCCCAGACAGAATGGAATAATTGCAATTTTATCTACTGCTATCAGCCTTGCAAAGTGATTTATTGGGATAATCAGAGACAGAGCCCAAGCATGAAGCACAGCCCCTCCTGTGTGTCACCAGGACAGCGCAGCCAGCACAGTGACACTCCTGGCACGCTCCAAGGGAAGGGCATGGGTTGTACCAGAGGCACTGGCACTCCCTGGGGAGATCTCCTCATGATGATTAGTGATACCAACCCCACCTCTCCCAGCCAAGGTCAGCCCATGTACAGCTCCCCATGGCGTCAGCTGGTCCCAGGCATCCTGCCTGGGAGGGAAGCACCTAATATTTTACCTTTCCTTCACTAGCCCTAAAACACCATCTGGAGGTGTGGGCAACATCATAAAAGTCTTAGTCATGTAGCATCTCAAGGAGACTCCCAGCTCATGCTGACACATCTCTGCTTCTTGAAACAACCAACTGCAAGCTGTCCCCATTACTCCTATTCACGGTGCTGTAGGGTAGGAGCAAACAAGATGCCACACACACCCCCAGTCACAGAATCATAGACCAGTTTGGGTGGGAAGTGACCTTTAAAACTCATCCAGTCCAACTCCCCTGCAGGGAGCAGGGACATCTGCAACTAGAGCAGGTTCTTCAGAGCCCCATCAAACCTCACCTGGAATGATTCCAGGAATGGGGCATTAACCACCTCTCTGGGCAACCTGGGCCAGGAGCTCAACACCTTCAGTGTCAAAAATGTCTTCCTTCTCTCCAGTCTAAATCTCCCTCTTTTAGTTTAAATCCATCACTCTTTGTCCTGTCCCAACAGGCCCTGCTCAAAAGTCTGTCCCCATCTTCTGACAGGCCCCTCGAAGCACTGAAGGCCACAAGAAGGTCTCTGTGGAACCTTTTCTCTCCAGGCTGAACAAACCCAACTCTCTCAGCCTTTCTTCATAGGATCAGGGATGGGAACTAATACTGTTTGGGTTCTTATTTTTGCAGTGTGCAGGGCAAAGGGAGATAGGGCAGGTGGGATTTCTCCAGAGGAAATTCCTGCCCTCGCAGGGTTCCACAGATGAAGTACTTCCCTCTTACAGCTCAGTGCGCTCGGGCACCCAAAAGTCACAGGGCAGCCGTGCACAGCAACAGTGGCTGAGGAAAGGACCCTCTTACTGGCTTGTTCTGAACTGGGGTTTATGAGAAATTACGGCGTTTTTTATGTTTGCTACACAACTGCTCAGCATGGCTCTGTACCCACTGCAAAGTGATGGAGGCAAGCAAAGGGTCCCTCCTGAGCAGAGGCCAAACACTGCGTCCTGGCTCTGGGATTAGGCAGTGGTCAACCTTGAGGTGTGAGGAACCCCAGCTTTGGAGACAAGGTCTTTCTTGCAGGAGGCAGCTCAGTGCTGGCCTGTCTGCATTTCAGAGATGGCAGAGCCCAGCGAACACCAGTAAGCTGGTTCCTTTGCTTATTGTTATTTTAACTGGCTTTTTATTCAGGTTAAAGATCAAGGCCCTGCCAACCCTTTGGGCTGAGCAGTTCACATCTGAGTGCATATTCAGGAAAGCTGGAGGGCCGGCACCCGCAGGCAACTGCCAAAACAAATGGTTGTATTCTCCAACAGTTTCCTCCCCCGAGACCTGATTCATGAAAGAGAAAAATCAAAGCCAAGAGGCCTTAGGTGTAGAGCAGCAGACCTACAAAATAAAATAAAATAAAAATAAAAATAATAAATAAAAAAAAAAGAAACAACAAACCAGGCTCGTGAGTTCAGGGCCCATGTAATACACAACACCTCTGGTTGTTTCCTTCATCACATGCATGTCATTAAAAACAGATGCAGGGTGAACTGCAGGTTTCTGGAGGAAAATGAGTTTTACCAGGGGAAAGAGGTAACAACAACAATATGCCAGGGTGGGGAGAGTCCCGAGGTGACTGCAGATTGAGTCCTCAGTCTTCAGGATTGCCCAAGGATGCTGTGGCCACCTCTACCATCATGCCCGCTCACAGGAGCTCCTCCCCAGTATTGATGCTCCAGCCTGGTGCATCCCATAAACACACAGCCCCCACAGGAGCTTGTGGTCCATCTCCCACCACCTGCACACTCAAGTGACTTCCTCACATCTCTGTGCTTGCAAAGAAGCCCCCGCACATCAAAACCAGCTGTCTGCAAGAGCGAAGGGGTGAGACTGGCTGGGGTTCAAACATTATGACAGCAGTGCAACACCAGTTGGGAGGTCACAGAATCCCAGCATGGTGAGGTTTGTAAGGGACCTCTGGGGATCATCTGGTCCAACGCCCCTGTTCCAACAGGGTCACCCAGAGCATGGGCCAAGGATTGCATTGTCCAGGCGTGTTTGGAATCTCTCCAGAGAGGGAGACTTCACCACCTCTCTGGGCAGTTTGTTCCAGGGCTCCGTCACTCTTAAAGTAAATAAGCTTTTCCTTACGTTTAGGTGGAACATCCTGTGTTCCACTTGGTGCTCAATCCCTTTGTCTTATTACTGGGCACCACTGAAAAGAGTCTGGTCCCATCCTCCTGACACTCAGCCTTTTATCTATTGATAAACATTGAGAAGATCCCGTCTCAAGGGGGAGTAGCTTTCATTTCAATAGAGGGACAACAGGACTAAGGTATTAACCATTGGGTTTTCTATAGTATGTTGACATCGTCTAAATGCTTTGTGCTAATGGTTATAACCACTTTTCCTCCTGCAGAAATGAAAATGAAACTGCACTGAGGCAAAAGCAAAATATTTTGCATTTCTAGATGCAATCCCCAACTCGCAGTAGGTTTTGGGCCAAGAAAATCATCTCCCTTCTGCACCTGCTTGCCCTTATCTGCTTGGAGAGCCACAACAGGATCAGGAGGAATTGCCTACAGGCAGCAGCTGACCACCACAACGTGCCTGCCCTGCCTGCCAACCAGGCCTGGCAGGGAGCACAGTGCCACATACGGTGTCTCCATCTTGCAACAGTGTGGGAATTCCCCCTAAGATGGAATTTTTTTCAAACCGCTTTGCTGTCAGATCAACCCTTTCACTTGACATCAGGAAGCCCGAGCAGGAAACAGAGCAGCACGTGTGGGCTACATAGATGGGAATCACTTGCTCCTGTGCGGGAAAATACCCCACCACTTTCATTTACATAATTAATACCTCTCATCCCAAAGGTTCCTGAATTGCTTGAAAGGCACTGAATATAGCACCTTTCACACAGTGCTAAAGAATGCACAGACATCTCTGGGAAGAAACAGCAGATGATATGCTACAGGATGCCGATAGCCGGGACCAAAATTGCTAGGAAGGTGTACAAGCATTTGGTGATAAAAATGGTCTTAACATCTCTCTTCTTGCAAAAAGCATCTTAGAATTTTTTAACGGTTACAAGGACTTTGATTTTATCTTGTCTGAAAGACAGCACCTCCCCCTAGCTCCATGATGAGGAACTGGTTCAGTGATGGCTTTCAAACCATCTGCCACTTGGAGCAACCCTTGAAGCATCTGGGGACTTCTCCAGACCTGCCCATACCATACTGGGATGTTTCCACCCAACACCCTTGAAATTTTTTACAGAAAAAAAAAGAAAGAGGAACCAGATAAAAAGGAGCATAGCAGGACAAGCCCTTGGATGCCACAAGCGAAAAGACTCAAATAAGAAGTTTGGTCTCATATTCTGAGGCTCTGTCCATTTTCTTCAGCTCCTCTCTGCCCATCTACACATCCCTTCCACAGATTACCCAGGTCTTAAGCAAAAACAGAGACTGGAAATGATGGCATGGAACGAAAAAGTGTGGTTCAGAGAAGGCTGGGTTTCTTCAGCACCAAGAATGGCCCCAGAAGCACAAACTGCCCACTGGAAATCCCACAACACTGGAGACAGCAATGTCCTTATCTTCAGACTACTGAAAAGGGAGACCCTTCAGTTTCATGCCAGCTGAAAAGCACTGATATTTAATTTTTAACAGTATCTTTCAGTTTCACCCCAGGCTTTACCAAGGCTGTCTCCACACAAATTTACCCTTATGATCAAGAACAACATGTTTGCATTCACATTACACCTTCTGGCCTCTCCAACTTCACCAAGCAACAAGAGTTAAGAGCTCTCATAGTGCTTCTCCTCCCCTCCTATAGAAGTAGAAGGTATACAGGTATACTATATTTTATGACCACTGTAACACCACCATTACTGCAAACCAGGGGCTCAGCACACGTGGAACCAGCCTTTGAAGCCTTTAGCTTCAAAAGCAGATGCAGCAGTGAGGGGCTACCTGCAAGCTGATGAGGGCACAGCCTGCACTAATTCAGGCTCTCAGAGAATAGGAGTAAAAGGGTGTAGAGCACCCACCATGGTCCCCATGTACAGCATGAAAAAAATCAGTATTTATTATCTAAATAACTTATTCCATCCCATATATTACCCAGATTTTCCATCTGGAAGCCCTGTCAGTCCTATGCAGCACATGGTGGTATGACCCTGCTATACCAAGTGATACCCGTATCTCACAGAATGGTGGATACTGGAAGGGACCTCTGGAGATCATCTCATCCAACCCCCTGCTCCAGCAGGGTCACCTAGAGCAGGGGGCACAGGATCACATTGTCCAGGCGGGTTTGGAATCTCTCCAGAGAAGGAGACTCCACAGCCTCTCTGGGCAGCCTGGGCCAGGCTCTGCCATCCTCACAGCAAAGAAGTTTTCTATGCATACAGAAGATCTTCAGTGCAGACCTCTGGCTTTCTGGGGAAAGAAGCGATGTGGCTTTGGAAGGCTGGGAGTTATTTCTGAGTGAAAAGCCTGTGTAGAAACACACCACATTTTGCATTTCCCAGCAGATAACTTGCACCATTATCTCTGACCCCAGCTGGCCCTGGCCCCGAGTAGGATGCACGGATAAACTCTGCGCTGCCAGACACAGGCTTTCCCTCCACCACTTTTGCAGTAATGGGAACAGAGGGGCCAGCACCAGCATGAGCTCCCAGAAGTGTGCAGGGGTTCGAAGCCAGAAGACAGGAGCGTCAGCAGGACATGCCAATCCCCACCAGACATTGCTGCCCGCCCACAAAGCCTCCTCAAAGGTCACATCTCCCTGCGATGGATGGCAACAGTTAAATTCATTCCTCTCAAGGGGCCGGGTGGTGATTCATCAAGCTGTGCCTTGGGTTGTGCTGGCAGGACACAGCTGGAACAACAGCTGCAAGCAAAGTACAGCATGCTCCAGGGAGAGGGTGAGCAGAGGGATACATGCCACCTCTGAGAGGTCACAGCTGGGCAAAGGAGGTCACAAAGAAGGCCTGCAAGGAGAGGTGAGAAAAATCTGCCACTGTAGCACTTCCAGTCCAGGGAGAAACAAGAGCTGAGACCAAGAAGGTGAGAGGATCCTGAGGCATCCCCTGGGGCCAGGCATTGCTCATCAAGCAGCCAGGCTGCTCCAGAAGACTCTCTTGTCTGGGCAATCCCCATCTTTCTCTGGCATGATGGACCAGGAGGATCTACAGTTCTTCCTTCCTGAGCCTGGTCATCTCATGAATCACCTCAGAGTGCTGCAGCTCTGACAGCTTGAGAAACAGTAATTTGTGGGAACAAAATGAGGTTCCCAGGCTTGGTTTTACTCCAGGACTTTTTTTTTTTTTTTTTTTTTTTGTGATGCCTGGGACATCTTTCACCCTTTTAAGACCTTCTCACTATCCCTCTCAGGAATGTCTAAGGGCAATGGGGTTATCTCACAAAGGTGGGCATGGCAGACCACAGCTCAAAGGACATGGAGCTAGGTACACCTGGGCACAACTTCTGTCCCAGGGCCAGTTTGACCAGTGGATGTCCATCTCTCCCTTTCTGACAGCCTACTCTGAAACTCAGAAACCTTCTGGACAAAAAAAGTTGCCAGATCAGAGAGTCTTCAAGAAACTGACATTTTCTAAAGGGGTAAAACAAAACTCCTAGTGAACTTTTTCAGCAAATCAACTTCAGGATTTTTTTGTCTTTCCAAGAGCCACCACTAACTGAAATACATGGGAATTCCAGCAAGGCATCCCACTACTCTTTGGAAGACAGAACACATATTCCTATATTCTCCATTGCTGTTTCCCCCAATGGACCTCAGTTCATGTCCTCCTTCTTCCATCCATGCTCTGCCTCATTATGTGTCCCTGCTGTCTCCACTCAGCTCACCAAGGCCATCTCAAGATGGATCTGATATGTCTCGCCTAACTTTAGGCACTTTGCTAAATCATAGAATGATATGGGTTGGAACAGACCTTTAAAACCCATCTAATCTGACCTCCCTGCAGTGAGCGGGGGACATCTGCAATTAGAGCAGGTTGCTCAGAGCCCCAGACAACCTCACCTGGAATGGTTCCAGGGATAAGGAATTAACCACCTCTCTGGGCAACCTGGGCCAGGGGCTCAACACCCTCAGCGTAAAAAGTTTCTTCCTTCTCTCCAGTC